>VYXC01008175.1:52262-86349 GCA_013397175.1 Platysteira castanea
ATGTTCCGAAGAAGTTTCCTCACACAAGATATTTCTGTTTAGTTAATAGAAAGAAAAATATGAATGGACAGTATGCTGGGCATTACTAGTGATCAAAGCTATGGCTTTCTTTTTTTCCTTACATGTGTTTTATAAGGAAAAAAAAAGTCAAAAAAGTACAGCAGTAATCCCAAGACTAAAAAATATAGCTATGAAAACAAGTTAGAAAACTATGTTCATAAGTAGGGATTTAACAGAAGTGACCAAAATCATAAATAACTGAGATAACAGAAGCTTTTTTAGCTTCAGTGCAGAAGGCTGAATAAGGAGAACACAACTGGAAGTTAAAGAAAAATAAATTCAAAGTAAGCTTTAAAAAAAATCATTTTTCATCTCTCATAGCTGTAAGCAGGTTGAATGACCTGCTGCTCAAAGCTGCGAGGTGATGACCTTGGGATTGCTCAGGAAGGGGACTGGACTAGAAAGTGTTGTAAAATAAGGAAACTGTACCAAATGAAATAGCTGTTACTTCCTGGTTCCCATGTGTTCTGCTTTTATAAATGTTTCTGCTTTAAATATCATCTACCCATGCTGGTAAATCTAACATTCTGCACTATGAATTTTCAAGCTTGTAAAAATATTAAGTATTTGTTAGACCAAGAAAGTGACAAGTTTCTGTAAGAACTTGAGATTTAAGTAACTTGATATTTAGGATGCAGAATATAAGCATCATCCTGATGTTTTAGATACATGAGAAAACAAATGCTGCTGATCTCTGTACACATAACAAGTGTAATCATGCTAATGACAGGAATCATAACCCAACACAAATGTGAAAGATAGACCTGTCGTGTATATTCTATTACATTTGTGCTAAAAGAGAAGTTTTCTTCAAGATGAAAACACTGAAATGAGCTCTTCTGCACCATCAGCATTACATGACAGCCTGGAAGGATCACTGTGAATCAGCATCTCTTTGGTGCCCTGATAACCACCCACAACCTGCATGAAGCAGGACTGCCTTTGTTTAGGTTTCCTGGAGAATGGTTCTGCATGGCAGCTGTGAGGGACCAAAGGCAGAGGTGTTTTTATTCAGCACTTCCACTTTCTTGCCTGCCATATTAATTTAAGCATGGATTCAGAAAGCTGCTCTGGCTCATGAATTCAACCAGGCATGCAGGAAGACATGTTTGAAATCCTTCTGAAACAAGGTCTGAGGTCACTGCTCCAGAGCCAGTAAAATCAATGTCTTCCTCAGATTTTGGATCAAAGAAAAAGTTGGGTTTTTTCTCTCCATTCAGGCACTTGATGCTCCCCATGCAGATTGGGCAAGTCACTCTCCCTTATGAGCCGTGTCTGAATGGTACAGAAACTAAAGCAAGCATCCTTTAGCTGTGAGAGCTCACATGCACTAATGGATTAAAGCATGGCAAGGGTTTGACTGCATGCACCAGCATGAACCACTCTTCAAAACAGAAAGTGAACAGATACTGGTAACTGAAATTTGGCTGTTATAATGCAATTCTTCAAGTAGAATAATTTTAAATGTGGGCAGTTCATCAGATTTGTAAGATGGTATCTTTTTTGCTAGGGGTAGCTTTTGTTCTTTTTTTCTCTTTTTTTTTCTTTTTCTTTCTTTTTTTTTGGGGGGGGGGAGTTTGTATGTGTTCTATGATAGAGATGGTTCAATTGAACCTGGTTTCCTCTATCACACATTATTGCAATAGTAAATGTATATACAAGTAGGAGTTTAGATCATAAGTACAGAGGTGACGGTGGCAAACAGAACAACTCATGTTGTGGACATTAGCAAACAACCTAAGCCTTAATTTTCCATTGATTTCTTTCCCAACAACCTTTAAAAGTTTGAAATGCATTTAGTCGAAGTCATCAGACTGACTGAGGAAAAAGCAAAATTTTTAGAGCGAGATTTAATTAGCTGTCTCCTAAACAGAAGGCAGAATTTTGCTTAGGTTTGGGGTAATTTTGCATTCCTTTCTAACTGCACATCCCAAAAAGAGAGTTTTTTCAACAAACTTCTCTTCACAGCCTTGATTCAATTATGCAGATAATAAATCGTTGTGAAGCACTTATTCTGTTCTTTCTTTGATCCACTATCAAGTGGAAGTGTCATTATTTACACGACTTTGATCACACATATGAGAGTAAATTCAGGACAAACAGTGTTTAAAACAAAAAGGTAAGTCCAAATATAGCCCGCTGTTCTTTCTTGGAAGAGTCAAGATATCATCTATCAGATTTTCCTGGTCTATGAAAAGTTCTCCAGGCCCAATTTCTGAAGGTAACTCAGTTTCTGCAGTTAGTATCAAGGAGAGGGTAAGGTATCCAGATCAAAGTGCTGGCTCAGCACTTGTTCAGACTCTTTGAATGACTCCTCAGAGATGCCTTCATCTCTCCACATGCCAAAATGTTGATGAATTTGCACTGCTGGTGTCTGCTCTTATCACTTTCTGGGAGCAATGTGGAAAGGAGGAAAAGTGCTGGCCCATGGGTATGGCCTTGCACACAGGAAGGATGGCAGGGTAGTGTCACCCTCTCTATATTGCACGCCACACCAACTTATTTCACCAATTCTGTGTTTAAAGGAAATTTAGCTGGTAGAGGTATGCAAGCCTGTGCACTGCTCCTTTATGTGGCTTACTTGATGTGTGACTCCATCTCAAGCTTTTTTGAAAGTCCCCCTTCTTTAAGGGATGTCACTGTCCTACTTTATATAGGAAAATATTAGTTTAAAGAGTGACATGTCAACAGTCCATGAAATTTTCTATATTTTCAAGTGTATTTTTATAATTTCTCAATAAAGAATTACTGGACCATAACTGCTAAGGCCATTACTATTGGGATTTTTTGTTTGGGCTTTCTTTTTCTATGAATAAGTGTTTAGCATTTGCCAGTCCTCTGGGGTGTAATATTAAAGTCTGTACTAAGGTGGTCGAAAAACTCTCAGAATTCAGATTATCGCAGTTCAGAAAATGGACAGAAAGTGTATGTCATGTTCAGTGGTTTGACAAGCACATCTTCTCTTAACATCTTTAACCTCTAAGAGTGAGTCAGTTCTCCTTTCCCTAAGGAAGAAGCCTGAGCAAACCTCTTTTTGGCATCCTCTGGTGAAAATGGAGGTGAGGAAATGACCTTGCTCCTGTGCTGTGTTCACATTACCTTTGACTATCCCACTTGCTCTCAGACTTTCCAGCTAATCTTATCTTTGCTTCTGCTTCCAATTTTCATAAGAACCCTGTCCACCGAGGTAAAGAGGAGAGACTGTAGCAAACTCAATAGAGCTCTTAAGACCTGCATATAGCAGAACTGGAATGGATCCCTTTGGACATGCTCTTTGTCTTGCTCCTGAAGAGCAAGAGCACAGATTTGTTTCACAAACAAGTCTTAGGAAAGGGAAGGAAAGCAGTTCTCTTTTACTATTATCTGATTTTATTAAAACTTCTCCCCAAAGAGAGAGGGAGAAGGGCTGTGTGTCTTCAGAGCCATTTGTGCCCTCAGTATATTCCACATTCACACTAAAATGGTGAAAAGAGTGAAAAGAGCATTAGGTCATTCCTGTACCATTCATATTTTATTCATGATTTAAATTACAAGTTTAAATGAGAAACATCAAATATAAATCTTGACAGATGCTTACTAATGTTTTCTTTATTCATCTGTATGAAAATGTAACAAATGCTTCAGTCTGACAGCTTATTTCCTTTTTTTCCCTGAAAAATTAACAGAGCTCTTCCTGTTTGTTCACAGCAATAAAGAAATTACGTACATATACATAATTAGCTGCAATTTAAATATAGAAACATATGGATACATGGAGGAAAATATTCCAAAAGGTGCCTATTTCTGTATTTCAGTGGGTGTTGAGGTTATTCTGATAGAAATTACATTAGAAGGAGAGCACATATATAGAATTTTATTAATTCTAATGCAGTTATTTGACTTGTATAATGGTGCATAATTATGTAATTCAGGTAAATATACCTAGTACTTGCAATATGGAGCTATCTGGGAAAATGGTGTTCAGAAATGCCAGCACATTGTGGTGGCTGGTTGAAATAAGGCAATCACAAAAGTTGCTCTTTGTCCCATTTCTCACATGAATTCCCCTTTGCTCACTGAGCTGCACAGTCACCCTTGCCTTGCTGCCTTGCTTACATTCATGTTAACATTTCTTTCATATCCACTGGCATCTTCATATGTGTTTCACTAGTAATTATTTTCCTCTGTTGGGAAGTAAGACATTGCTGGCACTTCTGATCTTATCTAACTATGCACCACTTCTTGCCTAACCATGCACAGTGAGCCTTTCATTTTCCAAGGGTTTCCATTCATTTCTTGTGTGACCAAACAGCGTGAAGGAAGAGACCAAAACCAGCACTGACTTCTGACCTTGGTCTCAATTCTAAAGCACCAAAATTGCCCTTTCATTGCAAAGGCACCACATCAGGTGCAGGTATCAAGACACTGGGGGGAGGGAAAGGGGGGGCACAGACATTTCCAGGCAAAGGGAGCAGCAGCAGAGAGGAGCAAACTCCCATTCCCCACTCCCCTGCACTTCCTGGGGGGTAAAAGATCAGGACTGAAGCAGTGAAACTGAGCATGAAAAACAGGGAAGGAAAGGTGCCGGTTTAATGTTTTAAATTTTGTTTCTCCCTACTCTAATCTATTTAATTGGCAATAAATTAGAAGTAATTTTCCCCTAGTCAAGTCCTATTTTCTTCCCCCATCCCACTGGAGGGGGTAAAATGAGCAGCTGTTTGGGAGTTTGGCTGTTATCCATGGCTAAGCCTCAGCAGAAAGGTTTTTTTTTGGATGTTTGTGTTCTAAATCACTCAGACCTAAGAGAATTTTCATCAAGCCCAGAATTTCAGAAACAAGACTCAAGCCCTACCTGAGCTCTGCTCTCTTCTTATTTCTGTTCAAACATTTCAACAATCCATTTAGAGGCAACAGCTAAGCAAAGTATTTGAGCAGAATTTAGGCATTAATGATTAGAAACCTTCGTTTTCACAGCTGAAATACTGGTTCAGTTCTCTCTTTCTGCCAAATCCTGGGAGGCCTCCAGAAGTATGCCACATTACTCTTGCTTAGCTTGCTTTCTCAGAATACTAAACTGGCCTTTATTTCCAACTAATGCATGGTTTAACAGACCTTCTCTGGGTATCTCCAAAGAGAGGAGGAAGGTAGGTGCTGTCTCACACACACACAGAAACAGGAGAAATCTACAGTGAGACGTAATTAACCACTGAACAGCTGCTAATGGGACCATTTGTTGGACGATCTAAGACTACTTTTCACGGCCAAGAAATGTTACCACTGCACTTCCAGGGCCTGCTGTCGCTATAGGACACGAGAAAAGAGATGGACTCTTGCCAGGTTGAGCAGAAAGAGGAAAAGAAGAAAGTTTATTTTTATTTCTTGTATTTATAGGTTTCTTAATTCCACAAGGGATTGGAGGACATGTCACTTCCTCTTCAATCCCACTGGAGAAAAAGGATGTTCATCAAAAATTCTCTCATAGTACAGGAATGTAAAAAAAAGAGGACAGTTAAGTAAACTTTGTCTATTATTTACATAAACTCCATGAGACTATCTGACTCGAAAAACGTAAATTTTCAGAAGGTTAGCAAAAACAGGACAACAACCTGCTGCTGTTCTTGGGGGAGGGGGAGGGGGTCCCGATTCCCAGATGTCCAGTTTGGGGCCCTTAGCTCTAAAAAACTGTAAGTTTTAGTTTGATACTGTGCTCTGCAATTAATTATGAATCTCACTAAGGGAGACAAGGCTTTGCTATGTCGTATCATTTTGAAGGGAATGTGCAGTGTGACAGGCAGTGACCTCTTGAAGTGAGCACAATCACCCTTGCTCTGAAACTCGTTAACATTGCAGGCATACAGGTAGAGCTAGAATCTGTATTTTCTTTCCTGCTTTTCCTGGGGACAGTCCTGCGCCTACAGATACTCAGAATGGTTACATGAATTTGCTCAGTGTTCTCCCAGCTCAGAAATCCCAGTGTCCTTTTAAGGTCTGCAGATATTCTTGGAAAGGATGTCATTACCCAATCTGACAGGTTCATGCAGCAAGCATGCACTGAGTACCCTTTAATATAAACATTGTTAATTGAACTTTGTCAAATACCAGACATCATTAGAAAGAAAGAAACTGCCATTTTAAATCAGCTTCATACTGTAGTTATAGGTTTCTAATATATCTTTAATTACAGTGATTACAAGCCTTTATAAATTATCAGCTAGGTCTTTGGCTTTATCTCCCTCTGCTTTAATTTATTGTTCCTAAAAAGAGGATAATTATCATTTGCAGCCAGCTGCTCCTTAAACACACTCAAGAAACGGGATTTGTTTCTGAAGCTCTTTCTCAGTTGTTTCTCCCTTTATACTTTTTCACACAAACACATTTTGTATACTTTCTCTTTTTGGCCAACAGACAGACCACTCTTATGGACTCCCTAACCGGCCAGCACAAATTTCTAAGTTTAGAAGGACTTTCAGTGGATGCCAGGAACATGCCCATGAGGACCCAGGTGGCCACCCACGCCCTGGCCTCTCTCTGTACAACAGAGCCAAGGTCTGCCAAGGATGGCAGGTGCAGTGTGTGTCCCTGCCCCAGAATGTGTGAGAGCCTTGCACTCATCCAGTCAAGCAGAAGGATCCCTGCAACTGCAAGAAAGGAAATGCAAACAGGAGTTAATGAAATGGCAATATGTCAGAGAGTAAGGAGATGTTTAGCTGCCTGTTTTTTTGGGAGTTTTTTGTCTGTCTGTTCTGTTGAAATACAACAGCCAGTAAAAACATACACACACACACATACATATATGTGACTGTGTGTGTCTGTCTGTGTGTGTGTGTGTTCAGGTCTGTATTTAATCAAGAAGCAGAGAATTAGGTCCAGGGTCCCAGAAGATGCAAAGCTTAACTGCAGGAAGCTCCTCTCCACAATTTTAGGTGACATGGGAGTATCATGCTCTCACACAGGCCAAGAGCTGACACAAACAGGCTGAGTGTGGTGGCCCATGGATGACAGGGCAATGCAGATATTGGCATGAGCCTTAAATGGGCCATAGACCAACACCATTTGGGACAGCACCTCTGGAATAATCACAGAGGGATAGCAGAATATCAGCATGGCCAGAGGGACTGGTGCCCAGTGCTGGCCCACGGCTATAATGGCCCTCAGGGCTGGTGACAAGGGCAGCACTGTCACATGGATGTCTGACACCGTGTAGCATCTGAGCTGGCACCATCATGGGCTGGAGGCAAGCCAGTGCCCACAGCTCACCGCTGGGGCCTGCTGGATGGAGCATCACTAAGCCATGGAACAGATGAGAGGGGCAGGTCTCAGTTAATGGGAGTGCCTGAGTATGTGAAAAGGTGTTTCTGCCAGAGCCTGTCTCTTGCTTGCTCTGCTAAATTAGGATCAGCTTTGCAGCATCACGTCATCTGGTGTTCCTTTTCCTCCCATTAGCAGTAGGTAAATCACATCATAATGAATTGAAAACTTGGAATATTCATTAGAAAAAGACCCAGGAATATTTTATCTTTGTCCTAGTAACAGCCTTAACAGAAAAAGCTACTGGAAAATTCTTATTACAATTTTGAACTTATATCAGCACGAGAGAAAGCTGAAATAGCTGTAGATAAAATCTTATTTAGGAAAACAGGGCCATGGTGCAAGGAATGCAGCCATCAGTTCCCCTCAGGGTAACAGGCAATGCTTCTCATGAAGTTTTGTTGACACAAACAGGACTGCTGTGAGTGAACTAAGGAGAGTGGTAATGAATCAAGCTTAATGTAGCATTCTAAATTTCAGTGCTCTGTAAGAATAAGAGGTAGGTAACAGACAGCAGGACTGTAACACGTGTCTGTTAGAGACACCTTTGGCAGAGGATAGATAAAATAGTACTGTAAAATACTGCACTTTCAATAATGGATTAAAAATCCATGGTTGCCTTTGGGCAGAACACTGTTGCTGTCTTTTGCTTGCAGCTGGCGTTGTTCAGCAAACCCACGGATGCTTGATTGAATTTATCCCTTTGTTAAATTCATAGGAAATTGTGCAGACAACCTAGATGGCCTTTATTAACAGAATCTTAATGATTCATCTGTGTATGAAGGAGAAGAGAGGAAGGTACAAGGCATCATTTTCTCACAAACATGCGAGATAAACACACAGAGGAAAGCTGGGTTGACTCTTTCCCTTTAGTTTTTAATGCTTCTCCAGCCTTTTTCAAGTGGATATCTGAAACAATAGGAGTCCAGCTAGTGCTAAGGAAAATATTTAACTATTTCAAGATGTTTTTTAATCCCAGTCTCATACCTCTGAGATCACTAGTGCTTATCAATGTGCTATCAGGTTTTTCAGCAATACAAAGAAGATCAGAGCAGGCACAGGCAGATGGTCATATTTCTGTTGAATAACCTCCACTAACAGCAAGGGATTTATTCCAATTTTAGGGAATCAGGAGCAGTGGCTGCAGAGGACAGCTGAAACCTGATCTTGTATAAAGCTTCTCAGAACAAAGTTAGCCCATCCAACTTTTCTGGAACAAATCTGAATCCATAGGGCAAGTTCATATCATGTCAACCCACTGTATCATTGTGAGTCCAGTATTAGGAGCTCAGAGCCACACATGCCATGCCATGAGCCAAAGTCCCAGGAAGTCTCTTCACAGTCCCAGACAGGTTAATTCACTTCTGAATTCACCTGAACTCTTTAGAGACAGTGTTTTCTGTTGACTTCAGCAGAGTTGGACTAACACTAACCAAGGCTTAGTCAAAAGTTAAAGAAGTTTCTGATATTTTAACACTAAAAAACCCAAGATTTCTGAAGTGCACTATCTGGTATGAGTACTGCTGCAGCAGCAACAGCAGGGACTTAATAGCCTGGACAAAAATGTGAGCTGTAATGACCTCTGCATCCTCACACTGTGACTGCAGGCTGGAAGCACTGAATTACACAGCTCAGGCTGACATCTTGCAAGTCCCCACTGTAATCGCCTTGCCTGCTTGCTTGTGCATGCTGTTACATGTGGCACTGTGCTCATGCAGGACTGGTGGTGACACGGGAACACGCTGGAGTCACTCAAGCCTAGAACATGACTTTTAATACTTAATTACAGTGTTGCTGGTGAACACCATTCTTGCTTTCAGTAGCCTTTCATAAACTTCTGCTTTTAGACTGGTAGTTTAAACTTAAACTTTAATAGACCTTTTCATCACTGGATGATGTGAGTTTGCTTGAGGGATATATTCCATTAATTATATTACATTAACTTGTACACATTTGGGGAGAAATTCAGTTAGCACAATGCCTCAGAATCTCACGTGTTTCTCTATAATCCAAATTTGTTCATTTTAAGAGGAAAAACAAAGACATAACTGTTGCATAACACCCATGCCAATGTGATTTTCATCACTCCTGCAGATGATCTTGCGCAGCTCTTGCGGTGCTCTTTAACAGCAAACATAAGTTAGTTCTTTAGATTTTGCCTTACTTTCCTCATTGCCTTCTTGCAGGAGGCTTTTTCCTGGCTCCAGGGAGAGCAGAGATCAATAACACAAATCTAATATTAGAAACATCTGCAGAAGAGCAGGATCCACGGGCGTGCTCCTCGCATGCCATGTCCCTCCCAGCAGCATTGCCGGGATGTGACCCTGGGCCATCCCCAGCCGTGCACCAGGGGATATGAACACCCCAGCACCCACTCCCTGCTTGCAATAACTGTATCCCTTGCAAGTAACGGGGAGAAGGAAAGATGTATAACAATGTTTACATGATTACTTTCAGCCACTGGTATCTTAAGGGTAGATTAAAATCATTCTCAGAGTTGAGAATAATAGTGTTGCAAGGCCTAAGGAGCTACAGGAGTTTGAAAATACGCTGGATATTACTTTTTCTTTAGTACTGGGCTCATCTGGAAGACAGTCAGCAAGTCTGACAGTAGGAGACTGCAGTTTGTTATGCAGCCCTGAAGTTGTAGGGGTCTCACAAAGAGTATTTTGAGCAGCATCATTACCAGCACTCATCCTACAGTACCTGGCCAGGTATGCTTAGAATTTCATGGGTTTGATATCCATCCACACAGATCTTCGAGAGGACTGATGCTCCTGCCTACAGGCATCTCGCTACTGCCAAGATCGAGAGAACTGCATTTTCGAGGAAAACCATTTGTTAATGAAATGCAAAAATAGCTAAAAATTTGCTTCTTTTAGCTCTTGTTTCCCAGCGGGAAAGACAGCATAGAGTTCTGTAATACCTATCTAATGCCATGAAAAAAAAGAGTATCCAGATGTAGCAGGGTTATTTTTTAGTCTATCCAGTTTCTATAAGACATTATCTTCCATCAACACCCGTCTTAACTTTTTAGCAAAGTAATATTCTCTTTGCAGCTTGTTCAGCTCTCTTTCCAGTGCTTAAATATGATTTTAAAAATAACTCTTGCAGTAACCACACAATAACATTTTGAGTCAGGTAATCAGAGTTTGACTTAAGGCAAAATGGGTAATGAAATTATATCCAGTATTGTACAGTAACCAAAAATAAATTGAGAAGAGAGTCCTCTTGTAGGCTGTGGCTCAGCACCAAATATTGCTGCTCCCAGAAGAGGCTGGCGAGGATGGAAAACAAAATCTTTCCCTTCTCATACACCAATTTAATCCCAGAATGCCAAGGTTTTTCTGCAGAGAACACCTCAATACCTCCTACAGTAGGCTTCTGGGTAAGCGATGAGGGAGAGGATTTGACCTCAAGTGCCATTTTCAAGTTAAAATGGACATATAACTTACAGAAATAATTAGAGCTGAGTTGCTTCCAAGAATAATGCCTCCAATTAGTGAAAATATACTGGCTGGAAAGAAATATTCTAAAAAACAGAGCTAGACTGTCAGGGAGTCTGCAAGGAAGCTGTGTAATGACAGTAGCCCGTTCAGTGGAGAAAGGGAGGCCAGCTCCTCCCTTCCCATCCTCTGTTTCATTTGCAGGTAGGACTGACAGACAGGTTCAAAGCACTAAGGTGCAACTCAAACAATCTCAAGGAACACTCTGTAGCAAATAAACCTAACATCCCATTATCAGCACCCAGCATGAGCCTGGAGAGTAAAGATGAAAGAAACCCAATAATAATGCTTCAACCTTACACAAGGCAAGAGGAAAAACCTCTATGAGACTGAAACTTGCATCCCCCTTATATCCATCCACACGCACAAGGAATGGATATATTAATCTCAATTTACTGTGTTTTTCCATCAGATACACAGTGAGTAGGGCAAATAGTGCCTTCTTTTCATAAATCAGATATCACCTAATAGCATAGGAAGATCCTTGAAATATAGTGAAGTGCATTCGATTTCCAAATCTCTATTACAGTGGAAATAAAATTACAAAAAGTAGAGGCAGAAGCACCTGTATGCAAATAAACGCCTAGTAAAATTGTAAGTTTTTAAAATGTATTTCTAAAATGCAGAGCGATAAACCCATGCTCGCATTATCATCACCGCTCAGGCATTTAAAGATTTGCAAGACACATTCACCACACCTGCTTCCTGCTCCTTTTTTCCCCCAGTGAAATCTCATTAAAAGAACAGCAGGATAACAGTTCTGAAATGTTGGCGTAACAACACAGGCAAATATGTTACTTCAGAATCTCAGGCTGTTTTTCCTAGCGTAAGTATTGTCCACCTTTGCTTTCTCATCTGTATTTTTAAGAGCATGGATAAGAAGGCAACACACACAATGGATCTCATTCCGTTCACACACCTAAAATTATAATCTAAGAAAGTCACAATATAAAGCATTCGTCAGTAATGGAGCACAGTACAGATGGAGGCTGAGGGATCCTTCCAGTCCAGGCAACACCTTTGGAACAGGCTGCAGAGTAAACCAGGGGCCTTGCCCATAAGATTGGCAGACTTGCCAAGGAGCAAAAGCTGGGGAGCAAATGCTGAAGAGCAAGCTGGAAGATGATGATGGCCTTGTTAATAGCCCTTACCTGTGTTCCTGCTTTAGAAAGGCTGTCCCCCTGCCAGGCTGAGGGAACTGGTGGATGCTGGCCCAGTCTTGAGGTGGGTTCCTGTATCTGGATGACCTACGAAGTGCTCCACAACTTATTGACCCTCTGTGTCTCAGAAGATGATCATTAACTGATGCTCTGTTACTGTCGGGTTTCAGAGAGAACGGGGTGGGGACAGGAGGCAGAGTAAGATTTGTGCCCTGGAATGGGCTGGCAGGTAGTTGTAGGGAGAGAGCATCCCCTAATCCTTGCCAGCATAGCCAGGCAGTGCCCTTTTAAACGGAGGCCAGAGTGCATTTCTCAAGTGGCGATCTGCTCGTTTCTGGCCAGTGCACTTGGGGACAGACACCTCTGCCAGACAGATGGACTTGTACAGACATAAACGTGACCTCAGCTGTGGAAGGGTGGCCACTTTAATTTCCTTTGTGCTGCTGTTACTCCCTAGGAAAGGGATTCTCCCTCTGTCAACTTCTGAGTTGGGAGCCATGCCTGGAACCCTCAGAGGCTCTGTGAGCAGCACGTTCCTGACATACAGCTCATTCCAATGGATTCAGAAAGCTTCGCAGGGGACAGACAGTGCTTTTGTTTTACAATCAGGATGCAGAGGCATGGGCAAATGGCAGTCGCATAGAAGTCCCCAGTTCTCCTGATTTCTAATTTGAAGCTTTATCCAGCTCGTTATCTTCAGGCAGCTGTTGCTTTTTGTCTGTGCTGTGCCAGAGCCATCAAGTCTGAAGGTCTTGAATCCCCAGCAAAAAAATAGTCTGCCGCTCAGAGATGCCCCAGAGCTTTAAGCCATACAAGCTGAGGCCTCTATTCACCTGCTGGGCAACCTGCCAGTAATTGATCTGCAGCACTTCATCTTGCTGCAAGATGATATCCCCATCAGCTTGGGATATTACTGAATTCTTAATGATATTAAAGAATTTATGTGACTAGTGCTATAATTTTTTAAATTTTTCTTTAATTTTCAGGAAATCACTTCTGCTACAGAGAACTTCATCATAACTGCCACATGAAGGGAAATGAAAATGAGGATTAGCCAGCAGATAGCGTCTGTAGGTCAATCTATGGATGAGGAAGGGAGCAGGGTCATTTTAATTCTAGAGGCAGTTTGGTTGCTGAAGCTTGTCTCCATTTACATTTAAGTGGGTATTGCATCCTGCTTAAGTACCTCTGTCCATTGTGTAAATTCATAGACAACTTTTACTAAGGAGTTTCTAAATACTTCTAGAACATTTTGCCTCTGTTCTCTGTCCTATAACTTAAGCTTCAGCACTGCATATCAATTCAGGAGACCTATTTTCTGCTGACTAGATTTTTTTAGGTCTTTCCGCTGCATTTTTTTCAGCTTCTCAAGAAAACGGTCAGTTTTCCTTTTAAATGGTTCTGAAATCTTCCATGGGCATCCAAAAAAGAAGGAGTTTCTCTCTTCTTTGCAGTACAAATGCATTAGAGGTTTTTTTCAGTCTTCTACAAGTTGAAGGTCTCAAAACAAATATAAAGGTATTTTCCTTAACAGATTTACAACCTTAACATCAATGCTTTCTGTGCAACAGCTCTCACTGGAACAGATTTATATAATCCCTGTACCTCAAAAAGATATCTTGCAATTACACCAAATCTTTTTGTGAGAAACTCAGGAAGTTTTAGTGCATTGCTGGGAAGTTAACATCTGTGATTTCCTACTGAGTTCTGAGATTTAAATCAATTAGCAGTAATTGGGACTGTTTACAGAGGCCTTCCAAGTGGAACAAGCCTATGTTGGAATTTGAAAGGAAATATTTAAGTTCCTGCACCAAGTGATCATCCTGCAAATTTTAAAAAATATATTGACCAAATGTGTTGGGTTTTTTAGTTGTTCTTAGAAGAAACTATTTCTAGCCTTTTAAACAAAATTAAAATCATAAGGTTTGGAAAAAAAAGTGATTTTCATTTTTTTTTATGTTCTCAGCATCTCAACATGTAAATGATTGTGCTGCACTAAAATTACATGAACCTGAAAGAACATTAAATAATTAATTAATTGTAACAAGGCAGCTAAACTTTCATGGAGTAGTCTTGAAAATTTTCTCCTGCATATTGAGGTAATAAACTTACCACATCAAATTACACTCAGAAGTGCTGTGTGCAGTTTTCTTAAGGGGTCAAAGGGATCACTGACAGCAGGAGTTAGTTGTGCAGCGTGTACTGCACAGTTTTAAACAAACGTGCTGATTTTTCAGTATGGAGAAGGTACTAAATCAAGAAGTTAACTGGGAGTTTTCTGTGGCATTTCCCTGGCCACCTGGAAGCAAGTTCCCCAATTACTCCCAAGATACTGCACCACGAGGAGGGAAGGAGTTATATGCTCCCAAGCTTTTCATGGTTTAGGAGCTTTCCAAACCTTCAAATAGGAAAGGAAAGTGGATGGATAAGAGTCTGCAAGTTCCCAGTGTCTTTAAGTGGATTTACTAGTGCTAGCACTTCTGGAAGCTGTCTTCATGGAGGAGGCCTAAAGTAGGTGCCAACCTATTGCAGATGCCTCAGCATCTTCCACCTCATGGGACAAGGAGCTCTGAGAAGTTGTGACACGGAGAAGCTGAGGTGCACTAGTGATGCTGAGGAGCAGATTCACCTCTGCACTGAAGGGAATGCAAGACTGTGACTATTGATATAAAAATGACTCTCACATATTAGAACTGAAGCAGAAAGGATTAGTACAAATTCTTATTTCCATACTGTTATGTTGTCAGGGAAATCCATAACAAACACGAGCATTATTGGAGAAAGCCAATTCAACGGAGAAATGCTTTTAAAAAGTTGAAAGTCAATGGGAGACACAATTATATTTTATTCAGGTCAACAGGCACTTTCACTGAAGAGGGCAATTATTGAATAGCAAACAAGAAGATGCAAAGCCATAATTACCCGGTAATGAACCAAGCCTGGAGCTGGCTTAGCAACTATAACTTGGGAACAACCTCATCAGCCATCTGCCAGTAAATTTTTAAAGCTAAATAAACGTTTACCTGAAGAAAAGTGGGAGCAGTCTGTGGAGGGGAGGGGCAAGTGGGTGGTGGTGGTGTGGAAGTGCACACAACATAACTTCTTTGTGCGTATACACCTGAATTTTTGCTCTATGTCCCCACTGCTCCCTTTGCAAGTCTCCTTCCCAGGGGCCAGGGACATGGGGGCTGAGAAAGTCACTGATCCCCACAATGCCTTTGTAAAGATACAGGGCTGACCACTGACAGGCTCTAGTAGAGCCACCAGCCAGACCTTTCCTGTTGTTGCCACCCAAGACATTTTCACAGCTTCTTCTCACAGTCATGTTTACTCTTCTTCCAAAGACAGGAGCCTGCTTGTTGCCTTTTCCCCAAGTCTTCAACCAGATGTCCTTCCTCATCTGAATGTTATGTATCCTGTTTCTCCCTCCTCTTCAGCCCCCCGCGCCCTCTGGCCATCTCCCAGCACCCTTGCCTCTCCACCCCAGACTTTGCACTTGCCTGTGTTGAACCTCACAATGTCCCTGTCAGCCCATTTCTCCAGCCTGTCGAGGTCCTTCCAAATGGTGGCACCAACATCTGGCTTATCACCCACTCCACCCACTTTTGTGTCATATTTACCCCCCTGACCCACCTTGCCTGCTGGGGAAGCCAAAGCTGGGGTCCAGCCCAGAGTCCCACGCCCAGCTCTGCCGTGGGGAGCAGCCAGGTTCCACCAAGGCCTTGTCTCTGCTGCTCAGGCTCTCTCCAAGCAGCACCCCAGTGCAGAGCTGGAGGGAGGAGACTCTGCTCCAGAAGGCCACATCCCTGGCCCACCAGGGACCTGAGAGCCACTATTTATTTTGCCTTGTGTAACTTGAACCATTTTAATCCTGCCTGCCCCGCACAGCATATGTATGAAGTCTATTTGTGCAATTATCTTTCCATAACCTAATTCTGCAGAACGTGGTTCTAATCTACAGCGTGCCTCCTTTCCACTGCTCTGACATTGCAAAAAGGGACAGGCACTTAAATCCACTTCAAGAACCTTTGATCCAGACAATATAGTAAAGCAACTGAAAATTATTCTTACAGCCTTCCAGAAGTCTGTATTTCCTTTAATTGCAGTTGTTCCTTGTTCTTTCTTCTCACACATTACTTCTGTGACTTTTTTCATCTTAGCCAATCTCATATCACTCTCCACAAGCTTTCTGCATATAAGGCAGGTGATGCAAATTTAGAAATGCATCCTTCCAAAATTTGTCACAGTCCAATTCCTTCACTATGTTTTCCATTTCAAGCCCAAAATACCTCTAACTTGAGGAGCTGAGTCTGTGATGATTATGGTGATGACAAACCAGAACAACTGATATATTTTTTTGTCCTGACATCTCATGCCATTTTGATTTAAGAAAGGCATTCAAATTGCCTTGAAATATATACTTTGATATTCCAGCTTCACTGTCTTTACATTAATACAGTAATACTGAAATGCTTTAAAATAATTTCTAAGTCTTTATTTTCTATTGAGCAACATGGACCTCATATTAAACAGTTTCAAGTGTATTTGAGAGACGAAAGGTGACAGAACTGGTAATTACCTCATTTCTCATTAAAGATGACTTAGCACCCCAGGGACCTATAATGGAATAAATATTCTGTCTCCTGTTTATTAACCTTTGTTCTTGAATATGGTGAATGAGTGCTGATAAAACTATCATTATTGTGACTGCCTCAGAAGCTGCCACCCAGTCTCTAGTATGATTTGAAGTCACCTTACCAAAAACAAATAGAACTTGACTATATTATGCTCCAGACTATCTCTGTTTCTGACAAGTCCTTTGAACCTAAATATACAGACAGTATCAGCTGATGTTTCACTATCTAATATCATGGGAATCTACTAACTCTTGCATAGTTTTATATATGCTAAGATAGCATATATAACTTTAATAGAATATATATATACACATATAAATGGCATATATAAGATTTATAGCATATATAAGATATATATGTTGTAGTGAATCAAGTGCAGAAGTACATGAAGCCCCTAAGTTACCTTGGATAATGTTTATTTTGGAGGGTGAATTCTCTTTTGTTCAGGAACATAAGCTTTCCTATGCTATATGAGAACTGTCCTATGTCTTGTTTCCAACGGAAGTCAGAACACATTGCTTCAAAAGGAAGTTCCTAAAATCCTAAATTTGGCTGCTACAGAGCAATTAATTCGCTCATATCCAAGTCATATGTCCTAAAGCAGAGTTTATACTGCCTCAGTAACTGAACATTTAAAATTTGACAATTTCCCGTCAATGCCAGCACCAACAAAGTATTATTATTTCAACTGAAGAGCCTTTAAAGAAAGGGAACAAACAATGAGGAAATAAAGCATTGGTTTAATAACAACTCAGGACTGTGCCTTGATGGAGAACAGTCAGTTGTGGAATCTCTGAGTGCTACCATATAATTGTGGGCAGGTTTGGTAGGACTAAGCTGAGTAAGTATAAGAAAAAAAGTAACTGAAATCAAGAGAAATAAGCTTTTCATGGGCTCAATTATCATCTTCAAAGTAAAGTAACTAAGTAGGATTTATTACCCTTGTGCATATTAATATTTTCAGGCTCAGTGACTAGACAAGTTAGTCCTTCGTAGTTGTACCATACGTTACTTTAAAATTACTTTAAAACCATATATTACTATGAAACGTCAAGATTTTTTTCCAATCCAAAAAAAGTAACAAATTAGATGTCCTGTAAGGCTTTCAAAACCATTCAAACATTCTGCTATGGATGCCTGTCATGGACACTGAAATTATTTTAGTCATTGCCTGTCTAATATGCCCTGACCATGGACACCAGAGAGTGGATGTTCTGAATCACTCAAGTTTCTAAACAGTGCATGGAGGCGGGGATAGAATATGGTTCTCTAATGCTCAGCCTCTACCAACGCTACTGGATCTGGGCAACAGCAAGTTTTCACTGGCAATAAAAAATCTCTGTAGAAAAAAACTCTGGCATTTATACAGCCTCTTTATTTTTTGCTATAAAGATCCCCAAGAATGATGACAACCATTTTTGAGAAGAACTCGAAGATATACTTAAAAGTCAGCTACACTGATTGCTTTTTACCTTTTAACTGCCCTGCCTGATGGTCACACTGACAGGTTTGACAGTTTATTTAGTGGGGATTGGTATTAATATCATCTTGGCTAGACATTTGACACTTACTTCACCTTATTATTTTCCTATGCATCTCCTCCAAGGGCTGATACATTTCCAATAACATTTGTTGCTAGTAGAATCCACTGGAGCACAAAATGACAAATGAGAATATGAAGACTTCTAGCTACCTGTTATCAAGCTCAGTACTCATGAGTGATATGGGAAGCCATGCCACGGGCAGGCAACCAGGACATTTGCTAAAGTCCCTCAAAATTATACATGTTATAGAGTTTGGAAGGGAGTGCTCAGCTGCCCTGGTTTACTTAGTAACTGAAGATAACACAATGTGAATCAAAACACAATCAATCCTACATTTCTCTGCTTGAGAGCCCTGGCTAGTTATTTAAGACTGCAGAATCTCAGTTTTACTGTGTATGACAGGTATACAACTGAAATGTGCTCAGTATGATTTCAAGTGAAAAAAAAAATACAGTGGGAAATACATGGCAAGAGAAGAAAGCCCATGTCTCACCTTTTATAGATGAGCATTTCAGCTATGGGCTAAGGAGTCTTTATCAAGTTCAGGGTACATTTTACAGGTCTGTGAGATGTTGACTGAGCAGCTTTGACAGGTGAGATCATAAATGGTGCAACCAGGTCCGTCCAGTCAGTCACTGGTACTCAAGGAACAAGGTCCCGATCTTCAGCACCTGTGTCTTCCTTTTTTCTCCCCTTCCAGGAGAAACTAAAGCAATAAAACCGAGGTGAATGTCTCCTGCTTTGTGCATTGCAGCAGTGTGTGGTCAGAAAGCCATCGCAGCTGGCATGGAGAAGAGGGCAGGACTGGCTGGCGCTGAGTCTTTAGACGACACCACTAGGCAGAGTCCTGTCTCACACACCCCACCCTGGTGATGAGTCTCTTCACGACACACTGACGGTCAGGATCTCCTCAGGCAAAGGTAGAATCTGAATCTGTGCTTCCTGCAGCCCAGGTAAGTGCCCTGCCCACTCGGTCAGCATTTAAAACTGAGACTTTCATTTCTCCACTCCTGTTAAGAAGTAAGCCTAATGTTCACTATCACTTTCTTTAAGGAAGAAAAAAAAAGAGAGAAGAGCAAAAAAAGCAGAGCACTTAACTCTGGGAAAGGATTCGGAGTTGCTAAGACACGGGAGCCTTTCTCCTAAGCACCTCCTGCTTGCCACCTTAGGTGGCTGCTTGCATTGTAACCCCCAGGGATGCAGCCCAGTGGGGCTATGCATAATGTAGGCTTGATAATTCCACAGGGCTGCTCCACCAGTCCCACATGCCGCAGCATTTCACTTCCATTTGTCAAGCTTGCTTTCAGTGTGCCCTCAGCCTTAAAATGGTTGCTAGGGAGTGCTGCTTTTTGCTTGGGAAAACAAAAAGAGGAATGTGAAAAAACTGGGTAAATACTTAGGTGCATGTGTTATTACATCTCTGCCTTTGTTGCCTTGCTTTGGAGATGGCAGCAGTAATTCCCTTTGCTGCTTTACGATTTAGAAGTCAGAGTAAGATGCTAGCAAATGTTAAAGCATAATTGCTGGTAAACTGCTTGTACCCCCAGCAAAGCAGGATCTGCTCATGAACAAAGAAGGAAATGGAGAAAAGTAAGCTCACTCTTATCATGGATGTTCACTCTTTCAAAGAGGAATAAAAACACAGCATGACTCAAGTGCACGGATGACAAATTCCTACAGGATCACCGAGATCCAGGTATGCTCACCAGCATCCTGCCAAGAGCCCTCACCGTGGGAAGAGGTGGCTTCACCTCCTCACCTCTAGGTGACCACATCCCCAGTTGCCTATTAGGGCTGTGGCAGCCTTCAGCAGGGAACCTCTTGTTTTTAATCAATTACTTTAACTCCATCTGAGTTAAAGCAAAATCCAAGTGGGAATATTTATTTACAGCATCCAAAATAGACACTGCAGTAACAAGGGGTTTAAGGCATAATAAGGAAGGCTATAATCAGCCTACTTACCAATAAAATCATAAAAGCTCCTTTTTACTCCATATCCTTATTTGCTGCAGGTAGTCTTCTGACATATCAGGGACATTGTCTCCCTGCATGCCATGTGTCAAAGGCTGCACTTGTTAGAGAAAAACCTTTCCTCCATGCCACCATCTGTAACTAATCTTCTTTCCAGGGGCTCTGAGCAGATTTATTTTTTTCCGCTAGAAACTTTCTGTCTTTCTATCTGAAACTTAGTTCCTTTTAACTTACTCAGCAGATGATCTTGACACTTCTCCAGTTAAATTAAGAAGTCTCACTTCTCTGGAGATGCAAATGTCACTTTGTCAGAGCAGCTGTCATCCCCTGTACTTTACTAGCCAACAACAACCTTCTTGACTGAGTGCCACTTTACCTGCTGAACCTCTCCTTCCCTGCTATGGTGACTCAATTGCTTTTCATATGAAAGTGTCTCCAGGCACTGAAGTTTGAATTTAAAATGAGCTAGAACATTCATAAATACCCTTGGCACAAACATCCAGTGCAACAAGTGAACACAGTCATTATCATCTCTGAATGAGATGGTAATGCTGGGCTTAAGGCAAATGAAGGAGACAGAGAGGAAAGGCTTTCTTCCAAACATGCCATGAAAATATCACAAAGCATTGACAACAGAACAGCCTTTGGCACCTGTAACAGTTATTTGCCTGAAAAATGTCATATTTTCAATCCACATTAACTCTCTGTGGAACAAGAGGCAAATACAAATAGCAATTGAAGGGAAAAGTCCAAGCTATTTTGTATGTACACTTGAATAAGGGTCAATTTTATTTCAAGAGTCAGTCTCGGGATGACCTATTTCCTTTAAGGTGTTCTATATGTTTCTGGATGGGAGGACAAGCAATGACAGCAGAGCTGACAGCTCTATTAGCTGCAGAAACAGGACAGGTGAAAGCTGTTGTATCACCTCTGAATAATGAGCTGGACTTCGGAATGCAGCCCAGATTCTTGCAGGACAAACCGCTACGTGACAGGTTAGTGGTAGATGAAACAACACAACCTGAGGAATTCTTTTGTATCCAAGGCCTTTACTAACTTACCTACTATAGATAGGGCAAAAAAGGCAGGACAAGTCCTGCATAAGAGCTCCAGGGTCAGCAGAAGGCAGATTTCAGTGACCTGCAAAAGGCTTTCTGGGCAAACCTTTATGTAAGATGCTATGAGTGTAGTCATTCCAGTGTTTTCCCCTGGCAGCACTCCAGCGTAATGTGTCTAAGGCCAAATTGTTTATTGCTCACCTTTCCTTTCCGCCTTGCAGCACAGCTATGGGGTCTGGAGTTAATGGCTCTGGTGGTGCAGGGAGATTTTGGCCCAGGTTGTACTCCAGAATCCTTCCTTTGTCTCATTAAAATCAAGCAAGGCAAGACAGGAGCCCCAGGGAGGAGCCAGCCTGCGTTCCTATACCTTGGCATGCTGCAGGGATGGGGGCAAGTCAGTGTGTAAATACATTAGTGTGCGATGATCGAATGCAGTTATACAAGAGTCCAAGTCAAGGCTGGTGCTTGCCCACAGCAAGGAAGCTCTCTTTTTGGGAGTTTGGGAATTACTGGTATTCAGTGCATTCAAACCAATGTAGTTTTACTCCTGTTAAAACAGGCACTTGAATTACAACAAGCAATCCAGACATGGGATGCTGCTAGGCTTGGCTAAAACATTGGCAGTTGCTCTTTTCTGCCTCTTCTTGCTCCTTTAGCTGTTGTAGAAATGTGCTTCTTCCACGTTCTTCCAGAGAAATGCTTAACTGAAGAAATTCCTTCCCTCATCTTCCCTCCTTTTTGCCTGTGAAAAAAATTGTAAATAAAGATTGAAGAAAAAGGTGAAAAAAAAATTAAAAGTAACAAAACCCCAAATAATTTTTGTTTCCATCCTGAAGTGGTATTGAAAACATGATTTATGGGACTAGGGAAAAAAGGAAGAATAGCCAGGAGAATTAACATATTCCAATAGATATTTAGGCTACTAGTTTTGTGGAAAAATGGGGTGATTCCTGGGGAAAGGTTTTAAACCTCTTTTTATTATGTATTTAATAGATGGCAAAAGTCAAGAAAGGATCAGAAAAAGGCTTTCTATTATGTGCAAGTACAGGGACAGACACACAATAGGCATGGGGACAATATTGTCTGCCATATTCCTAACTCAGATCCTTGTTGGTGCTGCAAGAGAGTGAAAATCCTCGTAGGAGTCTTTACATTCTTTCATGTAACTTCTCTCAGCAGCTGTTCTGTCCCTGCATGAACACAATTCCAAACACATTAAATAATAATTTAAAAAGTTATTTCCATTGTTTAGCTTATAACTGAAGTCCAGAAGACACAGAAGGGTCTTCATTTGTGAAATGGGGAAAATAAATTTAATGAGGAAGCAGGAGGTGCTACTGGCTACCTTTAAACTATTCTCTTCTTGGATGTACTAAATATACTTCTCAAACTTATTTTGAGATGGAGAGTACTGGAATTGCTGTATCTCTGCAGAGAAAGAAGTTCAAAAAAATTGCATGTCAGCCTGAGGAGAGCAGATAGGGAAAGTGTTCCATGGGACTAGGGAGTGACAAGAAATTCAGAAGCTGCAAGGCATTAATGAGGTGCATTGATTTAATTAGCCAGCATAACATCATTTATCATGACACCCACAAGAGACGTGCCCATAACAGCAACGGCTTGAAGGTCACACTCACACATGACACCTCCTACACCACAAAATGTCTGGCTGTAAAGTCCTGTTCGACCTGGGCTTGGAAAGAAGTCCATTCTGAAAGAGCATTTTGAAAAGCTTCCACACGAGTAACAAAGTGATATATGTTGTAATCAGGTCCATTCAACTCCTTAATAATCTGCAATTTCTGGATTCCCAGTCTTTATTGGACTTGAAGGTGGGAAGTAAACAGTAAGGACTAATTTTAAGAGTGTTATCTGTAATAGAGTCAGAATCATCAAGTTTTAGGACATTCCATGGTTTTATAACAGCACATCCATGCCTGTCAGTCTTTTCTGCCTACTGTGTCTGCTTGTTCATTATTCAGGGAAGAACTTAAATAATGATGAGGCTCTGAAAGAATTCTTAGTAGAAAAAGCTTCATAAGGGCTCATTTATGGTCTCAGCTACATAGTGGTAAGACTCAAGTACCCTGATGAAGTGAAAAGAGTTCCTGGGGACACATGCTAGCATAAATGGGGGCTTAATTTGGCCCTAAATTAGAAACCATTTGTCAGCTGGGAGCTCAGATATCCAACAGCATTCAGTGCTGCCCCTCTGACACCGGATAGTTTTCCAGTTGGAATTTCCTTACATTAGTAAGGAAATCATTAATATTTTTTATTAGGTTTTTAATGGAATTTTCTTTTTCTGGCTTTTCTGATTACAAAGCATTTTACAAACACAAAGTGTTTTGCAAGTGTTTATATTTGTTTCAGTTTTGAGCAGTGCATGGATCAGTTAACCTTTCCTAAGCATGTGTTTCTTTAACTGAAACTCCTATTTTTAAAAAGGCATCATAGGATCCATGTTGATTATTTTCCTTATCCACCTTCCCACCAGAAAGAACTAAAAAGGCATCCCCAAGAGCATATACCTTCCATACTTTCTACGTGCTGGCCTGGAAGCTCAGCTTCACCCCTGACTCCATGAACCCTCAACGAGTGGAATTTCAGGTAGAGTGCAGCAAACTCCAAACCTTGCAAAGCAAAATCCCTCCTGCATTTCACGGGGTGGGAAAGTGTTCAGCACTGATACCTACACAAGTGACAGTCAGTGTGAGATTGGACGTGGCTGCAGGGACTTCTGCTTGAGCACCTTCTGGATGCCTGCGCTGAACAGTGATGTTGGAAATCAGAACCCACTCACAACTTTTTCAGTGAGTCTGTTTCTGCTGCATTTAAAACTGCCTTTTGCATTGGCTGCACAGGAGAGCCAGTCTGAGGGATTCTTTCTGTTGCAGAGAGAAAGGAGTGTTACGTTGTTCTGGCTCTGTTATGTGCAGAACATGAGCTGAAAGCTAGTTCTAATTCTTCTCCCTTCATCTCCTTCACCCCTTGCTTGTTACCTTTTAAAGTTTCCTTTGGGGTCATTTAAAACATGTTATTTTTAAATTTAGCACAGTACTAAAGGACAGTTTCTAGCACAAAATGGCCAAAGTAATTGCCCAGAGAAGCTGGTGTTGCTTTCAGAGGTTAGAGGGCTATGTTCCTGCTGACAAGGAGATACAGGCTGCAGAGACATCAGAGTATTTGCATGGTGCATGAACTGCATGAAAGGAAAGAGCCTGGAGAGTAGGGGTTTTGTGAGAATGCAGGCAGTCATCAGGGCTCACTGGAAAAGTTCAGCTTTTAGCTTTCTACCCTGTTTGATGCAGTATTTGCTGTTGGACCATGCCTTAACCTTCAGATGCTATTTCTCTTGTGGGGTACCAAGTAGCAAGGCAGCATCAGCAAATAAGTGAAATTTTGTCAAATACCATCTATATGAGGGACAGGACATTTCTCTGCCTGCACCTCTGTTAAACCTTCCTGTATTACACACCCTTCCTAATGACCTGTAGGATGCTCAGCCCAGCTAAAATGATGAAACTCAGATTAAACAAGAGTAGCACATACTTGAGAAGTCACCTCTTTATGCTTCTGTCAGTGTAGGGCAACAAGGGTAGACAGCATCCCTCCTAGGTCTTAGCAGCTGCCTGTAAAAGAAGGCACCCCAGACAATTTATCTGAGCACCTGAAGTGCTGCTTTACCACTTTGGAAAAGGGGTCTCCTAGAATACCTTGCAAAGATAGGACTGTCCCCGCTTTTGCAAGGCAAATGTTAGATCCGGGTGTTAGACTGGAGTTACACCTAACCCATGCTCCTTTATATGAGGCAAGAAATTCCAAATCTGTGATCAAAGCAACACACATACTGAGTACCCCTTTTAATTTTTGTTTTTCAAAGAGATGGATTAGGACAAAACAAGCAGCACACATTTTAAGAAGACTGGATGTTACATTAATGAAAACTCTACGAGAGTATAAATATGTTGCTGCAGTTTAACAAAGAGCAGAATTTCCTCAACTTGCATGAACTATCGGCTCACTGGCTAAAAGGGACCTGCAGTCTGTTTGCTGAAGAAGCCCAGCTACTCTGCTGATCTCAAAGAAAGAACAATTGCAACTACAGTAAACACCCTGGGATCTTGAAAAACACAGGAAGATATCAGCTGCTGTTAAACAGCACAGAAATAAAACAGTAGTGAAACTAATGAATACATACAAACAGGTTTAAGGTGTTCTCCTTAGAAACGTTATCCTATGAGTTAAAGTTCTGAAGATTTAGCTTTTAACAGCTCTGGCATACAAGGAATGCATACAAGTTCTTACCTATCTCCCCTGTGTAAGTGCTTCACTTCTTGTTCCTGGTTACATAAATCAAAGGCAGGGTAAACACATTACGAGTTAAGAGAAGGAAATAATATGATCTCCTAGCAGACACTGGCAGCAACAGCTTTTCACTTATGTGCCAAAATGCCACACAACTATTAGTCTGGAACAAGATATGCCTTCTTTTAGAAACAGTCTGTAGCAAATCCATATTTCATCTACTAAATCCTTGACTGCTTAGCCTAAAACTCACGGTCTTTTAACAGGTTCCTCCTCATAATATCTCTTTCAAGACTAGACTGTATTTTTCTCTCATTTCGTAGGCAGAGATGAAAGACAGAGCTATAGGCTGGTACAGATGCACAAAGGGGAGTCCAAAATCCCAAAGTGCCAGCCACAAAGCCCCAGGATATCCAGTTACACTGGGCAAAAGCCATCGTGCTGAGAGATGGAAAAGTTCTCTATTCTGATATAATTTGACAGTGAAGAAGGGTGAACAGAGTCCAGATAAATGCTCCTGATATATAAAAACTACCTCAGGATAGTGGATACACCTGAAAGTGGGAGACAAACTGATAATACAACATTGACCACCCTGTCCACATTTTGTGCTCACAAATCAGTTTTCTTTTGACAAGACTCATTTTTTCACAGCAGTATCTTTGTCTCCAAGCCTTTGCCAAACAGTTATAACTCCATCAGTGCATTTGGGGATACATTTAATGAAATTGTCTTTTGCAGAAGTGAGATGGTACAAAGCAATGCAATTCTTAAAAACAAAAACACAGAGAGGAGGAGAAAAGCTATCCTGAAAAACTAGTGAATATGGCCCTCAATTTCCTAATAAAATGCTCCAGTGCATTGTTGCTTGGCTATTATTCTCTTTATGAATTACAGGAAAATAAAATTACCATAATTTTGCAATGTGTGCAACATCATTTCATTACAAGGAAAAGAAGCCAGAATTGTGCTTTATTATCACCAAATTATGTCAGTATTAAGACTGTTCTGATGTTACTTTTGATCTTGAATTCTTCATGAAATCAGATGCACAAGATACTGTTAATTGACATAAAGAGCCTGGTCTCTGAAGTTGTTTCAGAGGCTGTGTCTAAACATATGACAACCTCAGAATTCCTTAATTCTGTCCTCTAAATAATCAGAAACATTTTCATATACATCATCAAACACTTACACCTATGCTTAGATTATGTGACTAAAATTTCAAGGCCAACAAAAATTCCAAATGTAAATGTACGTGTGTCCCTTTGTGCATTACTGTATCATCTTTGATTATGAGAGAGAGGAGGTCAATAACTAANCAACTAATAATAGCTTGGGTTACCTTCTGCAGCTGTACATGTGGCATTCCTGTGCATTTGTTGCGCATGCATTAGGGTAATAAAGAAAGTGATACGTTGTAATATATAAACTCTATTATTAATCTGCAGAAACTCTGCTTATTCATCTTCTTCCCCTCATAAAGCCAGGCCACTGGCCCTAGCAGGCTTATATTGGCACAGGGCTAGCTTGACATGGGTTGCTACTTGAAATGGGCTTAAGCAAGACAAAACATCTTTAGTTGGTGATGGGAGGCAGAGGAATGCAGAACATCCTGGGGACAGACCCACCAGCCTTTGGCTGATCAGTAGCCTGCATTTGAGAAACACTACTAGTGACAGGGCAAAAATTGTGCAGTGCATATTAAATGTTTTAAAACATAGCTTGTAGATAAAAGTTCCTTCCAAGTAGATGTTAATAGAACCTGTCAGTGACCTAACACCTGCTGTCTGTGCTGCTGTCTCATGGAGCTTTGAATCAAGTTCATGATCCCAAAGTCCTCTCTTCAAGACACCTGAAAAACTGGGCTCAGGATAGCTATTGCACTTCCCACAAGAGACAAACTTTTCACAGTGGCCTCTTCGCTTATGGAGTGTAATACATATTAGTAGTAATTCGTGCTTGTATATGAACATAAGTTAAAACTCAGTGTATAAAATAAAAAAATCTCTCTGGAGAACTAAAACCTAAGAAAAGGTGACCTTGCTCAGCAGCGTGAACAAAGGACAAACACCCAGCCCTGGGCCGAAATTAGCATATACAAAGGTTTGATTCCAGGAAAACATGAACGAATCTGGAGCATCAACACCCCACCCAGGTCACAATAGTCTGATCAACTCCAGCGATGAAATCATTAGAGAGATGATTGCTTCCAGTCGGAACATCAGACAACCCATCAACGCAGGATGGGCAATTCATCACACCCAGAAGATTTCTTTGTCCCACCCGGCACCGAAGAGAACGCCCCGGAAAACCTTTGTTTTACCTGGCGTTCTGAAAAGAAGGGCTCCATGAATATGCCATATAGCTAGAGGCACAAAAAACTGTATAAATTCAGACTGTACCGAGCCAACATCGGTGAACAGGGGAGACCTGGCGCGATAGAGGCCAGCTCTAGAGAGTTCACCCAGCACCGGCTCCCGGGCTCGGCATTGTGCTTATTTTCGGTTGTGGCATTTGTTGTTATTGCTGATATTTCAGCGACTTAATAAAACTTAATTTCTTTTTAATTTAAAATTGGCTGTACCATTTATTACATGGCGGAACTCTGGACCATGGCAAATCCAAATACCTTCTGCTCCCAGGCACACTTCTGTCACTCACCTCTTTGAACAGAGTCACCAAGAAGGTCGTATGTTTAAAACAAGCAGGCAACAGCTCCATGCTCACCCCCACAAGATCATGACAACAGGCACTTTGCACCTCCTTTCTGCAGAGAGGAAGGGTGGGTCACACTTGCGAGGTGCTGCCAGTGTTACAGAAGGCACAAAGCTGCTCCGACACGGCAGCGCTGACAAACTCCCACCACACAGCGTGATGGATCAGGAGAGTCTGCAGTTAAAAAAGCTTACATGGGATATAGTGCATTATTATTAGCCCGCGATGTAAATAACATCGCATATGGAAAAGCCAAAGCACAGATCTGTCAGAGGTCTGTCAAACATCTCTTTGAAAGTTTATGCACTCAGGCTGGAAAAGTTTGAACCTCCCAGGCCCTGTCTATAGCCACACAGCTATAAAAGCTGTAACATCAACCATCCAAGCTCAGGCCAGCAACACTTTCCATTAACAATACTGGAATATGACCCTTGTCTTGCTCCCACTCTTATAACTTGGTCTCAATTTATTATCAGGCTGTGTTTGGTACTCACAGCAGAAGGGATGGAGTGTAACCCTGCATTTTTAAGGAGCATTTGGTCATTAGAATCACAGTTTTTTTTATACCAAGCACTAAAATTAACAAATCACTCTGGAACAAAACAAAATTTTTAAAAAAAAAACCAAACAAACAAACAAAAAAAAAAAAAAAAAAAAAAAAAAAAAACAACACCCCCCAANCAAGCAATACACTGCTAAATAAGAATGACATAACCTGCAATTTTAACCTAGTAGGTCAATGTATAATACTCAAACACCCCTCTACCACAGCATGGGGGACTCCATTCACTAGAGCATTTGTCTTTCATGTATGGTCAGGAACAAGTATTGCTCAGTGAGTGTCAATAACAGCTGAAGGGCTGATTCTGCTTGGTAGATCAGTCCTGGCACAGGGCTCAGGAGGACAGCATCAAGGTCCTGACTCCTGCTGAGCTCTGAAATGAACTTTCAAGGTTAAAACCCTCAACGGAAACCCAAAAGAGAAGTAACTGGCCTGAGGGGATAGTAGTTCTGCCTATAAGCTGATCTTATTAAGTGTTTTCACTAGTGACCATAGCATAGTGACATGGTCCACTAGAAATTTTATAAGAACACTTGCTGATGTGACAGTCAGAAGCATCATAAATAAAGATGAGGATCAGGAAAACTAGGGAAAGGATCAACATACAAAGCATGAGGTCATGCACTTATGAAATAATCGGATTCTTCTGACAGAGAATAATGGCAGTCTTTAGGCCTCCACAGTTGGAAATGGAAGGGAAGAAGACCTGGGGTGAGCCACCAGTGTCCAGCAGACTTGAGAAAAAAGAGAAGCACTCACAAAGGCATGAAGTGAGGTGTTCCCAAAAGAAAGCATTAATGTCTCTTTGCTAAGATGCACACCTCATGCATAATTTTCTCACTCCCACAAAACAGAGATTAATTCAAACAGGCACAGACACGGAATTTGGTAGAATGCCAGGTTTAGCTTAGGGAATGAAACCATAAATAAAATTAACACTGAGGAGATAGAATTGTTCCCTAAGCACAGAACAAGGTTTAAGAACCCAGGAAGGAAGCTGCGTATGTTAAAAAATGCTGTTGGCACAACAAAAAACAGATGCAATATAGCCAGCGATACATTTACCCCAGAAATCAGAATATTCCTATCAGGAGAATGAGACTCTGGGTCAGGTTTTCAGTTAGGATAGTAGGAAAAAAAAACCAAAATCAAACCAACTGATCAGTTTTAGAGTGGATCAGGATATAAAAGTAATCATATGAGAGAGAACCGTGTGGAAGAGTGCCATCTATAAGTCTTGCAGGTTCCGAATTCCAAGTCTTTCAAAAATGCTTTAAAATTATGTTCTATGGCCAAAATAAAAACTCTTAATTCTAATAATGTAACATCTGCCTAGTAGAGTAAGAGACAAAAATCCACTTTAAAATGTGAAAGGATACACTAAAAGAAAATAGCCCATGTGAGGTGTTTTTTAGTTACTAGTCTTCTGGTAACTGCAACAACAAACTGCAATTAGTTTCTACTTCAAAGAAAAATTTTGTTAATTTGGGGAAAGCTAATATACTTTTGCATAAATGGTGACTCTTACTAAGCAAGTGTCAAAATTTAGAAGTGGAGGAAGGTATAGATTGTAATGCATTCACTGATAAATCCACAGGTAACTAGAAATATTTGCAAAATAAATCAGCGTTACTGTACAACAAGATGTTCTTTTGCATTCATGTGATCACTGAAAAAAAACAGGCTAGGAAATATGTTTTCACTTGCAAATTATGATGCCAATTCCAAAATCCCCAGCTTACCGAGATGTTTCTTTATGTGCCTGTTGCAATCTAAAAAGCACTTTTAAGGACAGAATAAATGTCTCTTTCAAGCAGCCTGTTAATATATTTTCCCTCTCAGCATCTCACAGAGCCCTCTGCCGCGTGATGTTCCCCGTCCTCTGTGGGGCTCGCTCACGCCTTGTTTACCCACTCAGAGCACTGCCTGAGTGCCGGGGCTGTGTTTGCTGGATCGGAACAGACACTGCTCTTTGCGCTCCTAAGATAAGAGGGTGCAACCGTCAAGCTCTTTTTGTGCCTTTCAACCACAAAATATGATCTTAATAATTACTGTGAATCAACTAAAACAGCAACTCATATCTTCTTCCCAATAGCCATAAATTTAAAAGGCGCTCTTAATTTAGGGCATTTTCATCTTGCTTCACGTGTTTGAGAGTATTTATTCCAACAAATTCACAAAACCTCCTTTCAGCTACAAAGTAGAAACTGTAAATTGTCCCATCCCTCAGTTTTCTTTCAAAGCTCAGACAAAGGACTGTTCTTGTCCTTTTCATATTATGTCCACATAAATCAAAGCCTGGTAAAGGACAAGTCAAGTAATCTGAGCAAACAGCCTACACTAACTATACAACTGGGTTGTTGCATGTCATGCTTCCCATTGGCCACAGATAGAAACTAGAAACTTTTGACGAGGTTGACAAAGAAGTTGAGAATAGAGTCGTTGCATCATGGATATACTCAATAAGCTTGTTCATCTAGGACTCCATCATGCAGAGCTGATGGAGCACTGACTGAATTTGTTTCTTCCCTCTTCTTGTTTTACAGCCAGTGTCCTTTCTCTGCAGGAAAGACACTTGTGAGCTGTGCAGAGCCCTCTCATTATGATGGTTCAGTGAGGGAACTGACTTCATGTCTGTCCAGATGTGTTCTCATGCTTTTTTCAGACATAGTCAGCCCTGTTTGTATCTATGTGCCAACTCAGGTCTGTATTCTGAAGCGGGACTGACAGGGGAAGACAAGAGACTTCGTCTCCCTCCTGTTACACTGAACATCATTGGCTGATATAAATTGGCAATGGCTCCATTAAAGTCGGGACAGCTACATCAGCTTTATCGTGTTTGATGGTCTGCCCTTCATCTGTGTAACTCAGCTGATGGCCACACAGGGACTTTTTTCCCAACTGCACTGCTGATAAAATGATCTTGCTGCTGATGGGAAAGTCGTGAGTCTTTATGATACAGTCATAGTTTTAGAAGCGAGTAAATACATGCAGTAAAAGACAAGATGCCCAGCCCACTGGGGCTGTAATAACTGGTGTCAGTAATGAAGGTCTAAAGTCTGTTTCACAAGGCCCTCGCTGATGGTGCTGCCACAAGCACATGGTAGGGCCCATCTGCAGCTGTGCCATCCTGCCTGCACTACGGAAAACCCAGTTATCACAAAAGAATGTAAATAATAAAGTGTTTTGCTGTCTTGAGGAAGTGATTAAAAGCATGTAAGATAGACTTATAGATGTTTTATATTTTGAAATAAACCTTTTTCTATGATTTACACTTAAAATTTGATATACATTTATATCATCATTGAATATAAGCAGGCAGAAGAAGCATCTATCACTAAGAACACAGGACTGACCTACACAATCCATGTGTAAGACGAGTGGGTGGGAATAAAGCCTGTGGCAGTGAGACAACAGCATTACTGCCATGTTAAGAGCAGCCAAACACACTGAACCACAGAACCATGGGATCTGGACACAGTAACTGCTGTCCACAGTAAGAAAAATGTCATGCTATTCAACACTTAATGTCACACTCAGGTATGAGAAGACAAAAATGTTGCTACTGAGTATTTGCATGTGGACCTGCAAAATTCCTGCTATTCTGTGAAGGTCGCCAAATGCTCCCTGGCATCTGCTATGAGGCAATTCAACCTGCTCGGAATGAATAAACTGAAGCTGTTTCAAAAGACAAGAGTTGCTCAATGTCTCTATAATTTGTTCATCTGCAGATTTTGCAGTACTTCTATGACAGTGATTCAACAGTAGCAAAAAACCCCATGGAGGTAAACCAAAAGGAATGAGGTTGATGAGCTGAAGCAGTACCTCAAACAGGTTACCTCTCATTTATAATGGATTGCAGTTGGCTAGGAGAGGAATGATAGGACACAAAGTCTAAAATTGAAACCACAAAGTGATGTTCTGGAGAAACAACGATGAAGGCAGCAAAATAAAAAGAAAATTACTGGAAAGCCTTTGCATTTAAACCCAGAATGTTTGAGAGCAGAAGCATCTATTGTAACTTTTAATTAAAGTTGCTCCTTGCATATAAAAGTTTCTCTACAGAAAGAAGTAAGACGGAGGTAAGCTAGAACTTGCCCTTCAACTCACAGGATAAGGCCAGAATAGCTCTCTGATTAACCCATTTGTTATTATTATTCAATTTATCCTAACTTACTCTAGCAGGGATTTAAACGAATCTAGAAAACCACCCTAATTTTGGAATTAAAATAACCCCAACTGGGACTCAATTTGGTATGCCAATTTACTATCCAAGTTAAATGGTCACCTTTTTTAAAAAGAAATAGCAAGCCCTACACAAATGTAACTGCCCTGTGACCCATTAATGACAGCAACAATATTGTTGTCTGTTGTTGCTAATGGCAAGTACAGTACAGACAGGCACATTTTCTGCACCACAGCAATAGCCAGCTTTATAATCCAATAGCATATTAGAATTAAAGCTGACATTTTAAATCACTTCTTGGTGCCACACAGTATTTGGTAACTGTGCATTAGGAAAGGATGCACATCTCAGTTAATGCAAGCTGGGGATTCTTGACATCGCTGTTGATTATTACTACTTCAGGACTAACATTGTGCTTGGCACTACAGAAAGCAAAAATTAAGACAGCTTCTGCAGTGAGAAATTCAGACTGAAAGAGATAAAAATGCTGGGGAGAGAGGGCAAGCGATAAGAAGGACCAAACATTTTGTAAGGGCACAGCTTTTAGGCCAGCCCCTATCTTGGTCCTTGCTTTTCCATCTTCATGGAGATACTGCCTGCACACTTCAAAACTAAACAAACTTTCTGTTATGGTTGTATCCAAACATGGTTTTTAGGCTAGACTAAGATTACCACTAACTCTGGATGCAAAGCAAATGACACAGTAACTAATTGTACTTTGCACTTACACTATTTCTCAAAATGCTGACGTCAATAAGCAAACAACAAAATAAAATACCGTGCTATTCAACAGAGAGAGAAATGGAAGCAAGACCAGTAGGGAGGCAAGGGCCAAGGAAGAAGTAATGAGGGGAACTCAACAGTCTTTCTGAACATAAGTCCATTTTTTGTCAGAGCCCATGGTTTACTGCAAAGATAACAAAGGCCAAGTTTTGCTTTTATAAAGCAGAGAGATTGGATGAAAAGTGTCAAATGAAGCTGTCACACCTCAAATTCACTAGGGGCTCAGTAGGAAAGGTGACATAAGAAATAGGAAGGGAGAAAAAAGACCCAATAAAGTTGTCTTCAGAAACATATATATATATGTTAT
>VYXC01008177.1:286-32510 GCA_013397175.1 Platysteira castanea
AGCATGTAACTCTTCATCAGCCTCCAGCCCTTGGACTTCCCTGACAGCAGTAACAGGAGACTCGTTGAGTCTGAATTTTAAGGGTTTTGGTTGGTTTTTTTTTTCTTTTTCCCTCTCGGCAGCAACTTGCTACTTTCAAACTTTGCACAAGGCTCTGGGTTGGTTTGCTTCCCTGCTTTCAAATGACATTATGATTTTAATCAAAACGGACTGGTTTCTGGAGAAGGCCAGAGCAAACTGGGACGGGGAGGCAGCTCGGCTGGGCGGTTTACAGCAGTTCAGAAGAAGGTTCTGTAAACAAACACGGCTCAGAGGTAGAAAAGCAAATACAGTGGGTGAAATTTGGCCTCCTCCAAAGGCGATGGCATGGCTCAATGGGGCCAGTATTTTCACATCCACACACAACTTTTCCTCCAGCAAGCACAAAACCAACAGAGACGCAGGTAATGGAGAAAACAGCTCCAAAACTGAATTATTATTATTATTGTTGAAACAACTTGATGCTGTCAGGCAAGAGCAACTCAAACACAAGTAATGACTGAGTACAGGGAGCCAACACCCTGACAGGTTTTCTGGCTAACAGATCTGCCACTGCAATCTGCCCCAAGCACAGGGCAGCATCGTGGCCCCTGAGCTCGTCCAGAAGGGCTTCCCCAAGCAGGGTCACAGCCCCCCTTGGTGCTGATCAGGGCTCCTGCACAGCAAAACCTCAGAGAAACCACAGACACAAAGGTTTATCTTTCTGTTATCCAGATATTTCACTTGTAAAGCCTGGGGGGAAAAGGTGGAAAATAAAGGAGAACTAGACAAGGTTGCAGGATTGGGCCATTTGGGGCAAATAAGACAGTAAATTCCCCTCGAATCAGTGTCAGTGCTCCTCTGGCCAGTTCCACAGGCCATGATTCCAGCGAGGAGCCCAGGCTGGGCTGAGCATGGCACTTTCCCAGCCCAGCACACACAGGCAGAGCACTGAGCCTCTGCACCTGCAGCTCTGTCACGCCACGCACAGGCACACCTGAGTGACAGGAAGAGAAGCTGCTCCCAGGAGGAAGAGATGCACAGTCTTATTAAAAAGCGGAAATTAAAGTCCCCTTGTTCAGCTTGAACCTGTCTCACTTATTTCCCATCCCGCTTCCCTGTGCTCATCGCGCACCTGATGCTGCTGGGGAAGGGGCCAAACCCTGAACCCCAACTGAGCTCACCCCGTGAACCTCACTGAGGTGAGAAAGCGCTCCCAAAGCAAACCCCAGGCCTGAATGTGGTCCATGGTGAAGAGAAAAATGAGTCAAGAACTGCCAAAACTGTGGGCCAGATCCTGCCAAGGCTTCCAGGGCCAGCACAGGGAGCTCCAGCAGAGGTGGCCATCCCACTGCTCCTCAAGTCTCTGCTAAGGGCTGAGCAAGGCGAGCTCTGAACTGAGGTCTGGGCTCTGCTGGCAGTTGCCTTTGGGACCTTTCAAAGCCAGGGAAGACCCCTCCAGACAGGGAGAGCTACTGTATGACAGTTTTTGGCATTGGAGCCATACCCCATCTACCTTTGTCCCTTCCTTCCTCCAGAAACAGGAGCATCAGATTAAAAAAAAAAATCAAAGGGAAAACATTAATAAATAATAATCAAGATCATCTGCAGTTTTAATGATAAGCTATTTAATGAATTATAAAGTACCTATAACTCAAAGTATGAGACTGTACATTGTCAAAACTGGCATTAAAGTGTATGGAGATAATTAGGCAATAATGACCTCCACAGAGGGCTTTTCCTGGGAATTAATGACCAGTCGGGAGGAGCTGATGGCTCAAGGCACAAGCAAGGGCCATTAACCCCAGCTGGTCATTAATACTCAGGAAATGCCCAGCTCTGAGGCCGTTATTGTGAGTATATGACAAAATAAAGGGGGAGCTATTATGAATATCTGAATTTGTGGGCTGATGGGAAAGGGAGGCTTGCAGGTACTCGGGTCCAACCATCCCTCAGCCCTGGTACTGCTGTAACTGGGAATGCTCAGGAGGGCACCCCCGATGCAAACACTGGACCCCTGACACAAGATCTGGGGGCTCTGCCGGCACAAACAGAGCCTGTGAGGCATCTTTGCAACTAGAAAGAGTAAAAATCCCCACAAAACCAGAGGTTTTGTTTCGACTCAAATTTTAAATATTAAATCCTTGTGCTATTAGCAGCTCCAGAGCCCAAGTCTCAGGCTCATCCATCTAAGTGGCATATTGTGTAACATAAGACACACTTTTGGGATCATCACAGACAAACTCAGCCCCTGGAGCAGCCCTGGGCACTACTGGGAGCAGGACCTCAGAGGCAGAGCAGCCTCATTTCATCCCAAACCCACAGGCACCTCTTCCCAAACTCGTAATGACTTCAGGGGGAATTGGAGGACGACGAGGACTGTCACCTTCTGCTGGGGCAAAACAAAAGCTGGTGCAAAGCTGATCCCCTCTGCAGGACTTGCATCCTTCCTGCCACACACGGCACTGCAGCAACGGGCTGGAGCATCAACACAGCCAAACACCAAATCTCCCCTGTCCCCAGGAGGGCATGGAAGAATTTGGGGAGACAGTCCCCTGGGATTGATGCCCCGATTCCCCCTCCCCACTGTAAACAGAGAGAGGAATTAGCCTGGGCTGTTTTGCTGGGTAATGAAGCCCAGCTGCCCACTGCTCCTGCTGATCTCCTGTCCCCTCCCCGGCAGCCACCAAGGGATGGGGGGTTTGTACCTCCCAAAGCTCTGAATCAACATCTCCACTCTCCCCTGGCTGGGGAGGGAGGGGAGGGGGTGTCCATCCCCCGGCACAGCGCCCGCCCCACTGCAATTATCCAGCCTTGTTCTAAATAAACCCGCAGGGGACAGAAGGGACTTGATTTCCCGCTACAGCCCCTCTGGTCATTTATTTACCCCAGTGCCATATTCCTGCACTGAACACGCATCAGTGTGCCCGGGGGTGACAACCCTGGAGCATTTTTGCCCTGTAGGATCACAGCATATGCAAATTTTCACCTCCACAAACAAATGCGTGATGGCTGTAAACATTTCCAAATGATTCTCTGCAGCGATCAGCGCTAATCACGCTGTTTGTGCGAACACAGCAGCGATGCTTGTTGGCAAAATAAAGGATCTCTAAGTTTCTTACAGTCTGGAAAGGAACCCAGAGCAGCTCAGCCACAGCGTTTCTCCTCAACTGTTTACAATCGATCAGAAGGGGGAAAAAAAAATTAAGTATCCCACTGGCGATGTGGAGTTTCCAACAATTGTACATTAAAATCCACTATTGCTCAGCGTAGGAAAATCACTACATAAGGAAAATTAGTGCTTGTTAGTACATGTAATATTCAGAATCACGAGGAGAATAAAAGCAGCAATGCAGAAACTGTTATCAGCAGAGGGAAAATTATTCAAGTATGCATTTGAGTAATTCTGCATTTTAATTTAACCCTTTGAAACATAAATCAAACCATGGCTAATTATAGGAATTAAGGAATTAAACGATGGAATCTTCTAAAAGATATTATTTAAAAGGCAGTTTATACAATTACTTGTATAGATGTTTGCTTTAAAGAGGGAAACATTTCTACTGTAATGAAAAGGGTCTTAGAAAATTAAATTAACAAGAGGGGACCAGGCTGATATGAAACTAAATTAGCATCAAATGCAAATTACAGGGTACTTAATGGTAGAAACAGGTGCAGAGCAGGTCCCTAAATGAGATAAATGAATAAAACATCCCTCTGCACAAATGTGGAAGCTGACACAAAGTCAATGATATGAATAATTCAGCAGCCTCAACACTGCTGTTGAGGTCAGCTTTCCTTGACCTTTGAAACAGGAAGTAAAATTCTGTCCAAATTTGAGTGACTGGAAATGCAGCAGTTATTTGTTGGGGGAAAAAAATAAAATTAAATTTAAAAGAAAACAAACAGAAAATCCAGATTAAAAAAAAAAAGAAAAGAAAAGAAAACCAACAAAACCAAACCCACCAAAAATACAAATCCATGTGTGAAAATGTATATAACACATATGAGAGATTTTAGGTCACGGTATGATCTAAACATGTTCCGAGCTCAATGGTTTCATCTTTCAAAAAATAATATGCTTGTGCTAAAAGGGATATTAATAGAGTCAAAGTCATTGTATTCTATGAACTAAAGAAATCAAATCATTTGTAAGCAGCTGTTCAAAGCTCAGTGATCAGTCATGTTCTTTGCAATAAACTTTTTAAAAAGGAACAGAAAGATTTCTTTTCTTGACTTTTTACCTAAGCTACCAATTTAGTCACTATTGCATTTCAAACACTGAGAAGTCACAATTTAAACTATAAACCACCCTCACAACTGCGTGTAGAGAAACACAAGTGTGCAGGAGTGTGAGAGAACCTTGAAAGTAGAAAATACACATTTACACGTATTTTATATTGGTATCTTAAAATGTAAATAAACCCTAAAAACAAATCCTTGTATTCCAAAGAATGAATACTTCTCTCTTAAAGAGACAGAAATATGAAGCAGCTGCCTTAAAGCCAGTGGAATATCTCCAAATTTACATCCTTATAACTAAATGAAGAAGATTTCTGTGCCTTTCCCCATGACAAAATACTCAGCTGAAAGCATAGCTCATGTAATTTCTGACTGCATGTATGGTCCTAATTTTAAATTGAATTTGGCACTAAAACAGATTAATAAGGTATGACAAATAACTAATTTCTCCAAGCTGGAAGAAAGAACATCATCCCTGCAGCTTGTCTTCTAGGGCAACAAAAGATGTTAAGATAATATAAGTTATCTCTGCTCTTCCCTTTGTTGCATTAATCTCCCTTAACCCGCTTACCTGTCATCTGCAGAATTTGTGTCTGATATAGTTATTTGGCTTGATTTCTACTAATTAATTTTATTTTCTCTGGTTTAGGCAGGTGAAGCCAGGAATGGGATTGCAAGGGTGCACCTCTGGCTCCAGAAACTTTGGTGAGGAGTTCAGGCCAGCCCTGGCAGCAGCCACCCTGGAGATGCATATTAATGAGATAAACAACAAAAAAAACCCCATCCCAACCCTGATGTGTCAGAATCCCTCGTGGCCAAGGCAGCAGGGGCAGTTTGGGGGCTGAGCTCAGGCTCTGCTCAGCACTGGGGTTTCTGTGCAAAGTGGCTCCCTCCAAACGCCGGCTCTGAGAACCCAGCTGGTTCTCATTTCCAAACAACCAGTTTCTCTATCCCCAAGTGCTAAAGAAAATAATCCCAGCAATCCATGACTACATGCTTTCACAGGGACAGCAGTGAGAATTTGATTGTAGAGATAATTAAAGTCATTCCTGAAACTTCCAAGGAAAAGAAGCTGGGGGTGGTGGGGGGAGAGGAAGGGGCCAACAGGGACAATGATGCTCATGTTTAGCTTGTGTTTAAATTGAACTGAGCTTGGAGAAGTGGGGGGACACACACTACTTTTGGGGAATTTGTTTTCCTGAAAATTCTCTCTTCTTCACCCTAACAGTTGCAATATTTGCAAAGAAAATGTAATAGGCTGTGGCAAGTAGGAAGATTAGAGTGAGGTTTGGAGCCTGGCTGTTCCTAATTTGGCAAGAGTATCCAGAGGGAAATGCTTTCACATTCTGGTAAACTTGAATAAAATTACGTACAGCCACTTCGATTAGAAGGGTTTAAAGGGAAATGATACTATAAAAGCAATAAACCCCACTGCTATCTGCTTCAAACACTGAAAACATCTTTTTAAAATTAATGTTTCCTGCAGCCCTGCCATGAGTTAGGTCTGAAATAATTTTAATATTAACAACACTCAGGAGCAGGTCAATCTAGAGCCAATCACACAACTGCATTAGTCTTCTACATCTTTCCAAAACAGTGGAGTAATTTACACCACTCCAGCTGGTGTAAATCAGCAGGGTGTCCCTGGCATCAGGAGAGATGGGAAGCACTGGCCTCACTGAAAAATAATCACAATGATGATGATTAAAAGGGAAAAAAAAAAAAAAGAAAAAAAANGAAACACACTAAAACCCAAACAACAAAAATTAAAGCTTGCTCCCAGCAAAGCTAAATTGTACAACCCCCGTGTCACACGTCTGCTCTGACCCTCGTCATCCTGAAATGGGTGTGAAATTCAGAGATGGAGAGAAAGAGTTTAAAGCACTTGTAATCTCTCCGTCTGCACTATCTGCCTTGAGCAGGAAGGAGGGATCCGCTCAATGAGAGCTATTCAGGGCCTCTCAATTAACCTGATTAGTTCAGCACGCTGCTCTCATGAATGACACCTTATCTTGGAAATGAAGGAAAAAAACTTCCTTCCTTCTGGAGATACAGGCGGCCCCTAAAGCCAGCGCAGCGGCGCCCACGGGCCGGCTCCCCATCTCCCCGGGCAGCTGCTTTTGGGGTGGCAGGGCCAGGCAGCCCAGGTGGCCCAGGATGGGAGGGGTTCCCCCTCTTTGAGGCTCATCCAGTCACATGCTGGGATTTGGTGGGGGGGTGAACCCTCCCGGCGCTGGCAGAGCCGGGGGCGGCCGCAGGTACCGCGACCCCCGGGGACGCTGCCGCGTGCGGAGTGTCGGAGTCTGGAACTCGTTTCATAGGTGACAGATTAATGAGCAATAACTGGGTTACCATGGCAAAAAAGCATTCCCAAAATTCTCTTTTGTTTCCCCGAGGATAGTCTCCCTTTTTTTTTTTCCCCTTCCAAATCATGCCACGCTGCAATAACACAAATATTAACTAACAGCGTGTTATTCTTTCAAGTGCGGATGTCAACAAGGCTGATTGTTCCACACAAACTCCAAGGATTAATCAGGGGAAATAGGTATCTCAATTACAATTATAATGCTGAAAACTCAAATTTATGAATGGCCAGCCAACTTTGAAGACATTTATTAGGGAATTTCCGATGACTTCAAAAGTATTAATGTACTAATGAAACATTAGGGCATGATGTATTAATGTTCTTGTAATTTCTGACAAATTGAGTTACCATTGTCACAGCAGGGCAATCCTTCAGGAAAAAAAAAAAAAAAAGGAAAGTTCCTCTCTCCTGCCACGTGGTACAGAACAGATGACAATTTTCGTACACATAATGGGGTTCAGTGAGAAGTTTTCCTCCTACACCCCGGTACAGTTTATTCCATTTTTCAGAATGCCAGAGCTATTATGGAGCTCACTGTGCTTTAAAAAAAAAAAAAGCCTAGGGATTATCTTGCCTAAAGAGCTCCATAGGGCAGAGTCTCTTCCCCTGTGCATCCCTCACTCAGCAGCCTCAGAGGGCAGGGCCCAGTAACACCAGGCCGTGGTACCAACTGGAAAACCCAGAGATAAGAAAAAACGCTTTACAGAGCTGCTTTTAACACATAAACCCCAGCGCGAGAAACAAATTCTGCCCCAGACCACAGAAAACTCCAGGGCACTCCTTTGTAACGCAGCAGAATTTCCTCATTTTTCTTTAAAAAGGGGTAAATCCTGATCTGAGCTGCAGGTCCTTTCCTTCTCCTGTCTCTAAAACCCCCAGAAAGATATTCCAGGGGGTGGGGTCCCCACGGCAGCCAAATCCCAGCCCCTGCAGGACTGTGCTGGAGATGCAGAGGCACCTGGAGCAGCTGGGAGGAGAAGCGACCATTAGATGTTAATAGCTCTGAGTGTGGCTAATTTTATTCTTCTTTCAGAGCAAAGAACTTCATAATGAATACAGAATACATTTCTCCTCTCCTTGTGTCTTCTTTCTACAAAATTTGAACTAGGTAAAGTGGTTTTTAACATCCACTTATCAAAGTGACTTAACATCTGGGAAGTCAGCCAATGGTTATGTAGTGATGCAGATGCCAAAAAATCCAACTGAAGGATTATACTGAGGGAGTTTACAGAGGAGACCTGACTCAGCTGGGTGGAAGTTGATGGTTATCCTGGTCAGGAGAGCCCAAGAGTCTCCCTGCAAAACCATGGATAAAAATTAAGGGAAAATACTGTGCTTTTAAAAACTTATTTTTAACCCATTGTAGACACTGGCTGTATCCTACACCAGTAACTTTTTGCAAAGGCAGATTTTGGAAGCAACAGATGAATAGTTTGTCAAAGTCCAAAAGGAGATGAACAGAAAATGATTTCTGCCTCTGACAGTCACTGAGACAAGCCTAAGAGGACGGTCATTTTTTGATTGCTAAACACTCACACTGGAATACTGTCTTTCCAACATTTAGTTATATAAAATTAATCAGTTCCAGGGTCACAATCATGTCACTCGAGGGTGTCTTCTTTTTTTTTTTTTAATTAATCTTTGAAAAAAATTACCTAAACATTAAGCTAATCGAATTATGTGTTTAGCTGAACATTTGCAACTCTGATTAGAAAGTCAAGGTGAGAGGAGCACTAGGAAAACCCAAGAATCAAGCAAGCCTGTATGACCCTGGCATTGTAGCATCACCTTTTTTTTTTTTTTGGTAGCCCCATTTTTCATCTTTTTCTAGCCCAGCATGGCACTGGAAGAATTAAAGAAAACAATAAAAGAACAACTGAGTGTACGGGGTAGGATTTACTGGCATTTACTTTTAATTCTATGGTCCTTTGCTCTGTGGCTTATCAGCCCTATGTCAGCCCTTTTTCCTCCTTTATATTTCATGAGGGGACCCACATGCTGGTACTGAGAGACAGAGCCCAAGTGTCTGTAAGCTTTTTGTCAGGTAAAAAGAGAAGAAAAAGGAAAGGAACAAGAGGAAAAGCAAAGCTAAGAGGCATCTATTAGATGTCACTAGGCTTTTGTATTCATGTCAATGATTCAGGATTAGAGTATTTGAAATAATCTTATTGAGAGAACTCAAAAGCCCCACAGAGGGAAAGCCTGCTCGGTAGCATATGGCAGAGCAGCAGACAATATCTTATTAAGGATGTGTTAGCTAACACCATTACTTTTTATATTACATTACTGAACTCTGGTGCCTCAGCCCGTTAGCGAGATGCCGTAGTTGTGGAATGCCAGATTGGACGTGTTGTTACAAACCCAAAAAGATTTGGGCGGGCCTCCCGGCACGGCAGGGACAGGGAGGGGGGTGGCAGTGGGATGCTGCTCCCTCAGCCTTCCCTGGAGCCCTGGGAAGGGGAAATGATGTCCCCAAAGGAAGGGAACAGCACCCAGTGCCCTCCCACCCCTCTCCCCTCACTGCGGGTCACTCCCTCTCTGGGAAAAACAGGGGGTACAGAGGGCAGCTGCTGCTCCAGCCCCAACAAAAAATCCCAAACTACTGCCAGACTCCACTTCTTGTCAGATGAAGGGAATTTAATTTTGTTATAGTGAATGCTGTTAGTCTAAAAAATCTTTCTTTGCTCTTGGACAAAAGCTTGTAATTGGAGAAATAGCTCTTTTTCAAGTTATCTTCATCTGCCTACACCTTTAGAGGCAGCAAGAAACCAAAGACAAAACAGCACTGTTCATAGCATTTCAATGATTGCTCTGAAAGGCTCTATATCTGGGTCACCTTACTACAGCCCAGTATATAATTTCAGTGACTTGATATAAAGCCTTTCAATAACTAATTTCATATAATTCACATATTAACAGCAACAGAAAATTCATATTCACATTTCCTATTTCCAGATGCCGTTTCTAAAAAGTGGGTAGAAAATTATTCATTCCACTTTAAAAAAGAAAAAAAACCTCTAAAATACTGTCCTTAGCAAAAAAAGTAAACACCCAGTCGATACAGTAATATATTCTGATCACAAACTACCTATGCAAAGTTGCTAATGTGACACACTGGGAACTTTGTATGGCTTTTCTGTACTTTTCCAGAACTGTTAGAGAAAAAATATCACGATGTTACACAGAAAGAGGAAAATTCATACCAGCACTTCCCACTACTACTACAAAGACTTTACTGCCTTTCGAGGATGGTGTTAAAACCATTTCTAGAAACTTAGTCCTGATTTGCACAGCAACCTACAAGTGATTCTTACACTCTTTTAACTTTATTAGTTAGGTGTTGTATTAAAATTAAACACTTCCAGCAGGCAGAAGTGCCTGTGAATTTAACATAGTTATTTTAATACGTGTGGCCAATTACTTATAAGAATATATTTTGGTGGCTGAAACATGCAAACATTTATCAAAACTCACATGAAAAAACTACTCACACACCTCAGCTCCTGCAGAATAAAGCTTGGGTTGTGTTTTTCCCCAGTAAATGCTGGATAGAGCTGAGATACATTTTTCATGTTCAGAAGAATTTTAGCTAATCTGCATTAAAACTGAGGATGATCTCTGCAAATACATTTCCCCATTGCTCTTATTCATGTATGCATTCCCACTGCGACAGCAAATATGGAAATAAATCAGGTGTTAAGATGGAAGAGGAAATTTATCCACTCCAGAAACTCTGTGTATATATACATGCATATGAGAAAAAGACATTTGGGTTTTTTTTTCCCCCAAAAAATCCCCACTCTTGAGAGAAAAGAGCTGGCACTGAGCTGCATGGAGCCAGGGAGCCCACTGTGCCCAGCACATCCTCCCTGCTGCAGGACATGCTTTGAAGTAGGAGTTCATATTAAGAAATCGATAGGTATGAAGAGCACATTTGAAGTTTTGTGACAAAAAACAAAGGGATGGATCACCCTGCCAGGCCCTGGGCTCCTACTGGGACCAGAGCACTCGGAGCTCTGCTGGTGCTGCAGGAGGCCACTGCACCAAACTTTTTAAAGCATCTCCAACCTCAAATACCCAAATCCTGCCGCCGGAACAGAGCAGAAGAGTAATCCATGAGGTCCCAGATTCCTTTGCATGAGGAAATCCACGTGGTCTTCAGGATGGACTTTGAGGACTAAAACAAACCCGTGCAGTCTCATAAAGTTGTTAACCCTTGCTGAGCAGGACTAAGATTTTTAGGAAGAGCCCAAGGGACTTCCTGACATGGACATGCCGACCTTGGGGCCTCAGAGCTGCAGGTCCAGCACATCCAATGTATGCACTCAAGTCACAACTGGCCAAGCCCATGGCTGTGGATGAGCACTAACAGTCAAATGCCAAAAGCAGTAATCTTGTCTTCAGTTCCCCTCATCCCCAGGACATTCAACACAAGCTTTTTAGTCTTCATAGAAAAATCTCATTTTTCACTCTGCACCAGGAGAACCATTTCTCTTCAGGAATGGGGTCATCTCCCCACTTAGAAATTACAGAGCATTCCGCACAATGAGCCTGCTTTGCAATAGAAGCCTCTGCTACATCACCAATGATATTAAATAGTAATAATCAAGCATAAGATCACAGTTAACTAAAGCCCCAAACACTTGCTGTGGATTCAAAAAGCATCACTGAGAGAAGCAAGTAACTATTAGAGCAGTGTGAAATGTTTGCAGTGAAACCCAAAACCACATAAGAATTGCCTGGTTTGGGATTTAATAACAAACTGAAAACTCAGAACAGGTTTGCTGAGAAACTCACAAACCTTCTGAGTGAAGCTCAGACCAAATTAAAGTTTTGCATAATACTTCTAAGATTGTACAAAAGTTCTTATACTTGGAGACAGAGAGAAATCAAACAAACAATAAGCAGAAGCTGGTTTGACCCTGACCAAGTTCATTCAGCCCCAAGAGCAAAATAAAGGAATTTATAAGCAGCAGTGATATGTGCCAACCCCAACAGGCTGAAACCAAGAGATTTTTGCAAGAATCCTTGCAAAGTTACCCCCAGCTCTAGTGATTTCATCACCATAAAGAAGACTGACACCACATGCATGAGGAGCACCCGTAGAGGGGCAAGCATTCAAGCCTGAATCTCAGTGTGAGAAGCATCTAGTGATCAGAGTCTCCCATTTATCTCACAACAGCTCAAAATGCCTTTGGTTGCCTAAGTCATGTGGGAAATGTTCTGGGTAATGCTTCTCAGCTGCATCAATCACAACCAAATCCTGGAGGATGTGTGTTTGGGTCCCTCCCCTCTCAGAAATGTGTGGGTTCACAGGATCCCAGAGCTCGCATGAAGCGCTCGAGGCCAATTTCTGTCTCTAAACACCCTGCTTAGAGGCCCAGGGGGTTTAGGCAGCACAGCCTTAAAAGACAGCCTGGGATAAGGCAGCCTGGGGGATGTCTCTGCAGTGCTGGGGGTAGCTCTGTCACCCAGCTTCTGCTCCTCTGACTCCCTCCCTGACGGATCAATAACTCCCATCTGGCTCTGGAAGGGGCACAGCAATGAGGGGGGCACTTTCCAGCACAAAATTCCAGGTAACAGCCAAATTATCAGGCCCAGAGACATTTTGCACCTAGATCTTGATGTCTGTGAGGGTGCTCCATGCCTGCCCTCCTGCTCCTTCTGTGTGGAAAACCCACCCAAGGACCCAGCAGTGATGGCACTCCCAGGCTCGCACAGCCCCATCCCTGGTGCGAGCAAGGGGGGAGCAGGACACGGGCAGACACAGCTTTCCCTGATTCCACACAGCCAGGTTCTGGTACTGATATGGCCAGGGGGACAAGGATATGACCAGGACGGGGCAGGAACTGGCACTCCTGCCTAGGGGCCACTGCCAGAGCACCTGGCATCTCCTGCCACTTCGCTGTGACACCAGTACTATGACAAGCCCACGTCCCTGAAGGCTGGTGGGGATCAGCTGTAGCGCTGGCCCCATCCCCTGCAGCAAAGCACCCCTCAGCAGCTCCCTCCCAGCAAAACCCACCTTATCCCCCCACCAGAACCTCTCCTGGCAGGCAGGTTCTGCTTGCATCTCCATCCCCCTCCCTGCAGACACAGAGAGCTAATGCAAAATATTATTTGCCACATCTACCTAAGCAGGGTGTTTGTGGGGAGGATGCAGGGAGTGTGACACAGTCCTCCCAGTCACTTTTCCACCTGCCTGGTATTTAGGATGAAAAAATGATCAGGCCTGTAAAATACAATCCACTATGTGATGATTTGTGAAGTGGTAAAACAGAGTTAATGACTTTTCATGTCATTGCACGGCGAAATCCTACCCACAAATGTAAAAGTTTTCAGGGTACAGGCTGAAAGATTTCAAACCCATCTGTAGTTGAGTTGGCTGGCTGTGCTGGGGACAGATTACAGAGAGCCCAGACAAGCATCCTGCACATGCTGGAAGCACAGAGGCCTTTCAGACACTGGTGGGAGGTCATGCATTAAAATGTACTTTGGTGTCATCTAAAAACAAGGCATAGGAAATATTACAACCTCCACTCCATGAGTCCCCACCCCTGCTCCATGGACAAGAGCTGTGATGGCACTGGAAGGGCACAAACCTCCTTACTGCTCCCAAATTGCATCCAAAATGCCACACGAAGATCTTCAGACCTTCAGAGCAGGGCCAGAAGAAGCCCTGGCTATCCCCGTGGTGTCCTGTCCCCAAAGGACTCACAGTCCCTCCCAGGGGAGCTCCAGCCTGAAACCCCTTGGCTTCTACCTCACCTAAAGATTATCAATCCAAAAGACAGACAGAGGCCAGATTCTCACTACAGGTCCTGCCTATATTGGTAAATATTAATAAAGCCAATTCCACGTCACTGCCATCAGCCTGCTCAAGTACTCTGGGAAGAAGTAAAATTTGGGATGAGCCAGCAACTGCCTGTTTTCAGCCCTTTGTCCATACAATGTCTCAAGCAGGATATATATGATATATATGGTATATATATTTTCTGCCACTATATTTGGGATTGCAGTGGGTATTCCTATTTTATCAGTCAGTAGGACTCCTATTTACTGGATGCAGCCATAAAAGGTAAAGAAGCCCCAGCAGGCACTGGTAACACCATTAAATATCGGTCCTGACAATGGTAAATTGGGTTTAAAAGTTTGGAACAGAGTGCCAAGAGAGGAGCCTTTTTCCTGAACCAAGGAATAACATAAAGCCCCACTTTCTCCCCTATGTGACTTTTGTCATTATCATCTTTTCTGATTCTTACAAAGCAAACCTAATTAGGAAGCTCTCTCATTAGTCTTCCAGAAAAATTAGCACAGCTTATGCTAATTACTCCTGTAAAATTTAATAAACTCGTTGAAATGGGAATAGTCTAATGAGGTTTTATTTATTGAACTAAGATAACTGTAAGGAAAAAGGTTAGGACACCAGGATATCCAGAGTGGTAATAAAACTACAATTTATTCAATTTCTTCACAGGAATTTTATTGCGAACCTTTTAAATTCAAATATGAGTTACAATTTGAAAGTTAAATCAATCTAGAATTTAATTTAATAACAGGAAGTGCTCTGTGTTTTCTTTAAGTGTGATTACAATACAGCCCTGCCACTGCACTCGTAAAAGGAATTGTGCATTTGTATTGTGACAATAATACCCCTTTTTAAATGAGTTCCTGTTCATCAGATCTTCATCTCAACACATGTAACTGGATTAGTGATAAAATATACAGGCTATGCTAAGAAGATGATACAGACACACAGAGGCTTCCAAGAAACTTCCTCAGGATGACTGCTCTGTAATCATAATAGATTTATTTTGTTCTCCAGAGAAAATTTAAATCACTATTTTATATAAGTTTCTTTAGGTCCCTTTCACTGCTGTATCTGCTGGTACTATAATACAGCAAAGTATAAAACAATTTTATAAATAATAAAGTCATATCCTGTTTCAAACACGGCTACAGACTTTCTTTCTTAAACCCCACATTTTCATTAAAGAGAAATACACAATTTGATTTCACATATATCCAGGGTTTGAAGAAGAATACAACACATGTAACTTTGAAGTTGCCCAACAGCCTCTTCTCCACGTTCACCAAACCACCACAAAGCCAGACCCCTCTCTATCCCGAGTCTCTCCAGCCTCATCAAAGAGAATTAATCAATCCAAAATAGTATTCCAGCTTGTCAGAGGAGGATAGCATTTCCATGTAAGTACATATGTCAAAAATCCCATGGATAGATTCTATGTTAAACTCTATGTTAGGTCAGAGCCTGTGGATTCACAGGATTTGATGCAAGAGTTAGATTAAATCCATAGGCAAAGACTTGATCAGAGCATCAGGCATGCGGGAGCGCTTTAGCCCTAATGGTAAATGAATTCTCTAAGCTCAATGCAAATAAAAATAACTAAATATGGCTTTGCATATCAATTGACACAATAGTTAAAAACTGTGTGTGGAGAAGTGACAATGGAGCACAACCGAACACATGGCCTGACTTGTGCAGGCATTTTAATCATAGAACGGTTATAAAGGGCTCATTTTAAGGTAAAAAGGCTCCGTATAAATCACTTCATCCTTTCCAAACCAAAGGGGACAAGAAAAATGAATAGAATAAATGTCACTAGAAACATCACTAAAGCCACTAACTGTATAAAGCACATACTTGCTTGGCCTGAATTGTTTGAACTAGCCCCGGCCAAGAAAAGGTTTTAAGTACCCTACTGGGACAGATGCGAAGCGGCAACAATAGAAGCCACACTAATGCAATCCAGGTAACACAATCCTGTTTCAAAAACACGGGGAGGGCTAATTACAGTACTGCTGAGTCAAATTTCTTATGCCATTGCAACCCACAGGAACAGGTCAAAATCAAGTGTTATTCAAACCACAGTCATATCAACCTTCTGTATCAAAGTCACAATTTAAAACCAAGCGAAGAACTTAAAAGCTTAACCCATTCACAAGCCAAGTGTGATTCAGTGCGGGTGGCAAGGCAGGGTTTGTATTATCAGCTTTGAATAGTGTTTAGCTTGCATTTTAAGAAGAAACTTCAAAATTGGTAACTGTTACATCAATTCATGTAAAGACTGAGGAATGGATCACTCTTAGGAAGCTAAAGCTGTTCTTTCCTGTGCCTATTTTCCTCATTTTGCAGGAAGCATGTAACAGACAGCATCTCTGGCTTTCAAAATTTGAAATGATTTGCAACTGGCAGTTTTGCATACTAGATAGTTAAACAAAATATTTCTGTAAACCTGCCATTAGCATCTTAACATCTCACTTTCCAGTACAATGAAAAATTCATGTGAATTTTGTAGCTTTCATGTCGCTCAAAATGCCACTCTAACACCATGTTTATAGTGTTCAGCTCTGCAGCATGCTTATAAAACACAGCTCTGTACAGGTTTCACTGTGGGGTTTTCCCCCTAAACACACACTTTCTCTGGTGTTACCTGAGGCTCAGAGAAGATGAAAATATGCCTAGTTAAAATAGATAGGGATATCTTCTGAGATTTAAGTATCCTCAGGGTTACTTATTACAGCCAATCAAAACATCTGCTATAAGCATCCAATGCATGCACTTTCCTACCCAACCCATCCACGACCTGGGAGCTGGGATGAACACAAGGCCCTGGATGGCTCTCCCTGCAGGGCCACCAATATTTCAAACCCTCCTCACCTCCTTCCATAACATGGATGCTCTGGCATGGAAGATTCTTTAAACTTCATACAGGAAACATAACCCGGACAGGAATGCAAGGAGAGGCACATGCTCTGTGCCCTCAGCCCTGTGTGTTTGGGTGCTCCCTTTGGGGTCCCTCTGCTCACGGGCCAGTGCAGGGTGTTGCTCTCCCCAGCCCTGACAGACACTTTTGGTGCTTCATGGCCATTTAACTCCTCTAGAGTAAAGCTGCACAATACCCTGCCTATCCCACACGGCTTTGGACAACACATTTGGACAACAAAAATGTAAAAATGGCTCTTTGGCTACCATTTTGCATAATTGGCAAGCAACAGAAAGTACACATGGCTCGGAACAACTGGAATAGATGTATTGTACTACAATGATTTACTCAGTGATGTCAGATTTGCAATATGGATCTGTTTAAAAACACAATAATTAAGACAGGCAAAAATGAATTAATCAACTGACAATACAGTCAAAATAGTATTCCAACCAGAGAAAATAAGAGGAGGGAAAAAACCTTACATTGCAGATCTATTTTCTTAACTGTTTTTATGCATAAATAAAAGCCTTAAAATGTAGATGGATTGCATCCAACAGAACTACAGTAGCTAAGTGATAATGATTCAAACATTTTTCAAATAAAAGTTAAATATTTATAAGCACCCAACCACATTTCATAAATCACAAACTATTATTATTTTATTCCTGAAGCTTCCCTGGCATAGCATGTGAATTGAGTCACAGAAAGTCAGAAAGAAAAATCTCCTCTTTATGCACATGAATCAGTTACAAGAGCTGGAGCCCTCCACAGAGCAGGGCGCTCCAGTATCCCTACATTATCCCACATATGGCCCTTCCAAGGCAATCACAACTGCAAAGCACAACTAATTCTGTATCAGAAAACCAAAATTTCATCCGTATATCCTCCTAATTCTTCCCCATTAGCAACACAGGGCAGGTGTTTCATTATAATGAGGAGAGAGAGGAAGAAAAAAAAAAATGGAAGGAAACAATAGCAGTCCTTACCTGTCAATTATCACTGGATCTGATGGAGTCTCATTTCTGTTGCCACAGCTTTTCTTGTCACAACAGCGGCTACAGAGCAAAAGCGAAAGGATTTAGTGCAACCATTACACTGTAAAATCATCATTACGAACATGGTGGGTTCAAATTGCCGGCTCGAGTTACCCTGCCGGCCCTGCCTGCAAATCAGTCAAATGCACTGGGTCACATATGGGTTAATTACGATGTTTAACTTCTTGCACAGCTGGTTAGCAACGGAAAATATAAAAAGAGAGGGGTTTTGCCCCTTTCACAAATAATAATTCAAGGATTGCCCGAAACAGGGAGAGCTGCCTATTTGTAGCCTCTTTTCCGCGGGGTTTAACAGTTGTCCCGCAGACGCTGGCACACAAAATACGGCAGATTTTTCCCTGCTGAGCCTGGTTTTTACATTTGCTTAACGCTTGTGTTACACATCCACAAGATATTCCCACTTCCACACAATTCCCAGCTACTGGCAAACCTCCCCCCAAACTCCGAAAGCACAATTATTCTCCCTCTAAGAAACACTGGTGTTAATGGGGGAGCTAAAATGCAAGCACCAGCAGCGGCTTTTTATGCTCGAGCGCGCCCGTTTCCCCAAGTTTTCCGAGCATGTTAATGATCACTAATGCCACAGAGAGCTCTGCTCTGGCCGCTGGTGCCCTGCGTCAGGTCAGATACAAAGCAGGCATGTGAAATATAAGCTCTGCCTCCCAAAGCACTGCTCCATGGCTGACCTCGAGGCTGGGATTCTTTCTGAACTAAGGTGGCTCATTGTTTCCTAAGAGAAGCCAAATTGTTGGGTTTTGATGATTCCTTGTCGGGGGTTGTTTTCTGTAAGGTGGCATAAATATATTGCAGGTGAGTTCATAGGCAAGGTTCTTGTTCAAGGTGGAAATTCCTCTTGGTGCCTCTGGAGCTGTGGCAGAGAGCTGCCCTGCTCTTCCCACCAGCCTGTCTAAACCCACGAGACCAAATCACAGCCACAAAGGTCAGCAAAGCCTTTAGATTTCACCCACCCACTCACCCCAGGAAGGAAACCCCCATCTCACAAGGAAAGCTCCTGTTTGTTGATGTCCCTTAACAGAAAATCCTCTACTGAAATCAAGGCTTCAAGGAATTAAAAAAAAAAAAGCAAGAAGCTGCTGGCTTTCCCAAGTCCTTCTTGGTCCCCAAGGACCTCCTGGACAAAGCCTGGGCAGCTTCAGGGCTGCAGGGACCCCATCCCATGATGGCACCAAGTGTCAGGCAGTGAGGACCACCCCAGCTGCTCTCCCTGGCCAGACCTGAGCACATCTCCCTGTTCAACAAATTTTCTGGTCAACCTCAACCACAACCAACCAAATCTTTGGGAACCACTAAGTTTGTTCCCAGTGGCATCCCAGGGACCTGCATCTTGCCTGGATTTCAGCAGCTGTAGGGAGGGACCACTGCTCACTCTCCCTCTCAGATGAACTATTTTCCTTTCCCCAGAAGGTGGAATATCAGGGCAGGAAGAAGCCCTCAGAAGGGCCACGCTGTATAAATAGCCCTGTTGGGAGTATGACAAAGGTTCTCTTGTGTTGCTGAACAATAGAGTGAATAATATACAGTTACCCACCAAGATTAGCAATAAAGCAACTAACCACACTAAAGATAACAAAAAAGGGGCCTTTTACAAAAACAGCCTGTTTAAACATGGCTGTAAAAAAAATAATAATTTTGTTTTCAAAGAGAGGAAAATACATAATTCTTTTCACCGCAAAAAGCTTCAAGGCAACTATTCAGGGCTGAAACTTTTCACAGTTAACACATGTGCAGTATCTTCATTTCGGTGGAAGTTACATTGTTTGGGATTGCCAAAAAAAACTGCTTAATTTTACAGCACAATACCACAATTGATCCACCAGAAAATGCCAGAGCCTTGGCACCCTGAAAGTATTAAAATTTAGGAAGGAATAAAATATGCTGTAGGTAAATAGTCATGGGGACGTTCAGGGGTTTTTTTGCCTATAAAAGGACTTATCATTGGAGTGCAGCTAGAATGTGGGGGGTGAGAAAATTTACCCACAAACAAGGCAATAAAAACTGCTAATCATTTTTAAATGATTAAAATGTAATTAGAAACAGAGTTGGCACAAGTTAAGACAATGCAGTTCTTGTGACTGAAGCGAATCAGGGCTAGTCCTGACATTCTCCCAGCAGACTGGAGGGACAGAAATTGCCACACTTACTCAGGCAAGCAAAGGTTCCCAGGCTCCCAGCACGAGATGGGCAGATACCACCATCCACGCACCACCAGGCTCAGAGGCTGGCACCTTCCCGGGGCATTAACCCAGAGGGAGAGGCAGCCACAGAGGCCTGGGGACAGGGACACCTCGGTCTCACCTCCTGCCACAAGCGGGATGGAGTCAGGCACTGGCCAGTGGGGACAATCCAGTTTTGAGATCAGGGGGAACATTGCATTGCTCATCAGGTAGCCCCTAATTGGGGTACCTTCCCAAAAGTGCACCCCAATAGTCCCAAGTGATAGTAGGACACCTCACTCTTGACCTCAGTCTGAGGGTGATGCGGAAGGGCTGCGTGGCTGGCAGATCCCACCATCTGGTGGCTTTCTGGCATGAAAGGAGGCCCTGAATGTTCCTTCATGATCTAGAGAACTATGCTTTAAAATTTAGTTTGCCTTTTGTGTTTTTTCCCCCACCAACAGCAAAATTGGAGGCCTCTTCACTCTAGTCTTTCTATGCAGAAAATTAAAACATCGCCGAGATCTTGAGTTTCAGACCTGGTTAAAAGTGCTTTTAATTCAATTTCCCTCAAAAGCTTTGGCTTTTAGTGCCTACTTAGCACTTGGAAATAAGTTCCTAAATATTCAGCACCCTTTCTCCTTTCCCTGAAAGAATTTTAAAATTCCCAGGAGCTTCTCCAAACCACTCAGAAACCTTCCAGCTCGCAGCAAGGCTCTGTGCAAGAGCAGGGAGTGCCAGCTCCTTGCAGCCAGGGGGACGAGGACTTGTCCTTGCTGATCTTCCATGACACCTCTCCCCAGGTGGGGCCAGGAGCCACAGCTTGGACACAGGGCCATGTTGGCCCACAGGAAAAGCTTACAAAAACTGATTTTTTGGGGGGTTTGCTTGTTTCTGAAACAAGTAGTCCTTGATAGCATGCAGCCTCCCATGATTTCCAGTGCCTGCACCCCATCTCTGAGCACCCCGCTGTCGTTGTCCTCACAGCTCATTCCCAAGCCCCTCACCATCCCCATCCTGCTGCTCCCCAGGCCACCACCACCCCCAGCCTCTACTGCTGCCTTTCTCCTCACCACCCCCCTCTGGGGACCTCCTGCCTTCTTGCGACCCATCCTCCTCCTCCTCTTCCCTGCCGTGTGCTGGAGGATCTCTACCCACCCTGCGCAGGCCCACAGGACGAGGCCTGCTCACCCCAAAGCCTGGCACCCCAAACCCTCCCCTGCCATCGCCCCCAGAGCGGTGGCCGGAGCATTCCCCGTGCAGGAGCTCTGCTTTGTGTGTCCCGGGGACAATGAACAATGAGGAATTAGGGGCCCGTGGCACGTGGCCAGCGCCAAGGCGACTTTCCGATCATCGGCTGCCAGGCCCGAACGAGTCGCCAGGGAGGGCAAGTGGGAGATTTTGCACAAGGTCCCAGCGAGGTGGCATCCCTCCCAGCCGTGATGCCATCAGGACAACCCCTGCCCCAAACAGGCTCCTCACCCTGGAGCATGGAGGTGCAGGACCTCCTTGCCAAAACAGCTGTAAGATCTTATTTTACACAGACAAAACCCATATTTTACTCCAACCTCATTCTCAGAAATCACTGAACCATTTTAGCTGCAACTTTCCAAAGAAAGTCAGCCTGAGGCTGACACCCTGCAAAGGATATTTCAGCCAGAACAGTTTAAGTTTGGCAAAGCTGTAAGCCACTGAAGGTTTCATAATGGAAATTGTTGAGGCATTATTAACTATAGATGTCCCTCCCCATGCTGCCTACAATACTAATAAATTCCACTGAGGTTGTGAATTCTCCCCAGCTATTAACATTTTCACCAACAGTGTAGATTTTTATATCTGACAAAACACAATGAAATCCTTTGAAATAAACAGCTACCTGAAGCAAACCTCAGCTTCGCTCTCCTACCACAGCCAGGACTCTCTTATACATTTGAATTCTTTGTCTCCTCCGTGCCGTAGCTGTAGTACACTATAAATACCCAGCTTTGTCACATAAATGCAAAGTTTTATTGTGCAGTTAGCCTTGATAGAAAGCACTGGTGAAAGTTGTTTAGAAATTAAATATCTAAAACAAGCTATTTTAAAATACAGAGCCCTCACTATTTCATGTCTGAAATGAAGAAATTTCATCTTAGGGAGAGCAAGCTGTCTTTCACACCATATGGCTAATGGTAGTGCATAGCAATTAGCTGGGCTGATTAATGGGGAACAGACTCTAATTTTATGCTTATAATTGAGGCTGCATTTGCACCCCTGGTGCAAATTCAGCACATCCCAACTTCCACTTACAACAGGCAAGAAATCAAGAGAAACAGAATGGTGTGGAGAGAGAATTTTTTCCCCTTCTAGACCCCTAAAGAGCATCAGATTTGCAATTTAAAAGCGTGTTAGCAGCACAATGGATGACAGATTTGTGCAATAGGGTCAAGCGGCCTGGTAAACAAACAGCACCCTCTTACACACGTATGGGCAGCAAAGGAAATGGGGAATATCTAATATGAGCTGTAAGAAATTTGAATATGTCTCCCCCACTCCGTCAGGAACACAACATTTGCCTACTACAGTCAGTTTGGGTTTTTTCTACCCCTCCACCGTACAGCCATGAAACACAAAGCAAGGACTAGCAGTAAATAACTAGGAGGAGAAGAATAAAGCTTCTGAGCCAGTGAATTTTAGGAACAAAGAAAGGGCAAAGTGCTTTTATAAAGGGAATGACTGCGCATCTTTCCACATTCCCAGAACAGAAATAATTTTGTCTCAGTCAAAGTATATTGAGTGGCTGTAAATCTGTGATGTGGGCATTTAGTCTTCTGGTTAAAACTCAGCCCACTATATAAAGTTTTAATTTACTTCTTACACTTTATGTTTCTGAAGTATCTGTAAGAAAATTAATTCATTAAAGTAGTTGATTCTGGCTCAGTGAGTTACTCCTACCACCAAACCTTGCTGGTTAAGGATCAGGAGGACACATCACCCAGGACTAATGGCAGATTCAGACCCTGACACTGCAGGCACTTGAATATGTGCCTAATTTTACTCATGTGCCCAGTCCCACTGTTTTACTGATCTGTTACAGGAGAAAAGTAAAAGGCACTTGAGTCTTATCAGGTCAAGGGGCCTCCTTTAATATTTCCATGAATTGTTCCTAGCTAGGTATCCAGTGTGAAAGTCGTGCTAATTGGGCCAATGAATTTTAGGGCAATTACAAGTTGTCAGCATGACTGGGATTCCATTTGGAAAGGTGGAAGTGGCCTTGAGTCCTCAGCAAAGCAACGAGGCTCCCAATGGCAGCAGAGGCTCAGGCACCTCTTGGAGACACCCAGCTGCTGATTGTCCTGGAGCTGCAATGGGTTGTCTTTGGTTTCCCAGAAGAAGCCAAACCCACTGAAGGAAGCAGCCTGGAAAAACATGACATGAAAACTAAAATCCCCCAAAATCCTGCTCAAGGAAGAATTTGATGGCGGGGGGGCTGTGCAGGGTTTCAGCCAAGATGGCAGAGCAAGGAGAGCAGCTCCTTGTCTGCCTTCATCATGGGGTGCTACCCCCCAGCAGGGTTTTATCAGGAGGAGCTGTCAGTGGAGGACAAAACATGCAGATCCCAAGAATTTAAAAAAAAAAAAATTAACCAACAGAGAAGTTTCCATCTGAGTATTTTGTCAAAGACTCTCCCCTGCCAGGAAACCCTCATCCAAGTTTATTCTTTTAGAAGTGGGTACTAGTTTTTACCCTCAAGTTACTCCTTTTTAGTAAATGTGTTTTGTAAAAGTTACAACGCATGCAATGGCATTTTTACAGTCTTAACACAACTGATTGTAACAATGAGCTTATGCAAGAATGCCTCGTCTTCCACCAGGGAATTATTTTCTGCCATCAAATAACATGTAACAAATTATTTTTTCAGACATGCAAAAAACACCCACTAACTTTAATGAGACTGAGAGGTCAAGCTCTCTGAGGTGGTGAAGGGGTTTGTGGTAAAAAGGAAGTAGAAGAGGCTTCACCTATTTCAACCAGCCAGAACAGAGAAGGAAGCAGCTGCAGAAGTTTGGGGGAGAAGATATTTGACTGAATTAAAGTCACCAACACCAGGCAGGGCAAGAAAGCACAGGGCAGAGCCCAATCTGCATGGGGAAGTTTAAAGAAAATCAAGAAGACAGCATCTTTTGCACGGAGGAGCATCAGCTGCTCTGCTCCGGCCGAGCGGGGACCCCGCATGAGCAGCAACCAGGACAAAAGAACTTCCTGACCTCACTCCTTAATGCACAAGCAGAAAAAAACCCCCAAAAATACTATTTTGTCATTTTGCCGAGGAGTTTTTGTTGGGAATTGGGGGCAGAGACGTTTATTGCTACAAGACTATAATAGACTGTTAATTTCGGTGAGGAGACCTTTTGTGGGCTACAGTGCCTAAATGAAAACCAGCAGCGTTCTGTTAAGAATAACTCTTTATAAATAATTGAAAACTAGTGTGACGACTGAGACCTTGCTGCTAATTACACACACACCGAACTGTGTTATTTTGGGATTGTTTAATGCAAGAAAGATAAATTTGAGTCCGAAAATAGCTGTAGGTTCAACCTAGATTTTGGGAGACAGATTCATCTTCTCATCACTAATTAACTGGAAGAGGGGTATTTCTTACCTGCACATTATTTCATGCGTGAGCAGAACTCGGCACATTTCTGGGTTCTTGTCTTGGCCTTCATATACTATCGCCTAGAAATAAAACAGGTTTTCAGTTGTGCATAAAGTTGAGTTTGGAGAAAATCAAAACACATCACGGTAAGCAAAGGCTGAGCGAGTTGCAAACCACGGCTCAGACTAAAGAGACCTGGCATCTCCACCAAACCTGCTCCAAGACCTGCAGCTGGAAAACAACACAAGCTGAGTACAGCTAAATTCCCTCCTCTCTGTTGCACATCTCTCCAGCGGTGTGTAGGATGGGTTTTTTTAGTAGTCAAGACAACCACAATTTTCTTTTCAGTTCAGTATAAAATATAAACCTAATAGCATTAAAAGGAAGGGGGGGAAAAAAGGAAAGAAAGAAAAAAAAACAGCAAGGCTTGGTATACTTTGGGTCCTATTCATTAAAAAAAAGACAGAATAGAGAGAGCTCATGCATTTTTAATTACAAAAGCTGCACAGCCCAGGCGTTTTCCTGGTAGCTCCTGAGAAAGCTCCTGGGCCTGATTCTTCCCTTGAACCTCCTGATCCAGCGCTTCCCAGAGAGCACCTCTGGAGTTACAGGGGTATAAATAAGTGAGGAGAAGGCCCTACCAGAGCAGAGGAGACCAAAACAAACAGAGGATCAACCAGCTTGAGAAATTTGACTCTGAGACAGCACAGGGAGAATCCTTTAAGCTAAAACTGTGGAAAGGCAGTGTGTTCACATTTCAAGGGGAGTCTACGTTTGCTCCCACGAGCAGCACCAGCGGCGAGGGATCGGCGTTACACACCAACAGGGCTCGTGCTCACAGCCCCTGCAGGACAGGGTTTCCATCTCAGCCCAACAGAGTCGTGTTTTCCAGCCACCCTTGCCCCCAGGCACCAGCCCCTCAGCAGCAAAACAAGATTGCAACAGCATTTTTTGCTGGCTTTAAAGGTTTCTAAACCTTTAGGGTGCCACTCCAGAGCTGAGATCGGAGCCCCAGCCTTGGAGGGATGACCACCCCTGCATCAGAGCAACAATGCTGCCCTTGAGCTTGGTGTGACGTTTTTAGCCTCTAAAACACAGACTTTGAAAGAAGAAATTGGGGGAAAAAACTCAGCAGGTTAAATGACATCTGAGATGGGTCTCCCTAAAGCTAACGATAAAATAGAGGCTGAAATTTAAGAAGTGTCCTCCATGGGTGAAACACATTTTAAGGAGTGAGATCAATTTGAAATGGAAGCGTGGAAAATACTGACAGAATAATAAGTTACCTTAATATAGAATGAACTGCTTTTCCAGTCCTTACAAACGTAACCCACCAAGGGTAAGAGGTGCTGTACCTCCAGAAGGGGCACAAATCTCAAGACACACGATGCTGAAGAAGCATGAGATGACTCTTACACAATTTAAATGGCAACATGCAATATTAATATAATGCATTATAAAATTACTTAATAATTCCATAAATAATATCAGGAATGGGCCTGTGTTACCTTTGCTAGTTTTAATTTTTTAACTTCACTTTTGCTATATGCCTTCCCCTAAAACCTGAGAGCCCCTGGGTTGGGGTTTTATAGCTGATAAAACGGAGGCTGCCACTAATGGGCCCAGAGTCTCACCTGACTTCTGCCCCCTCATTTCCACCAGCGAGGCACAGCAGCTGTGAACCCAGCACTGGGATAAAGGGGGTGCACAGAAAGTCCCCCCAGCACAGACACCAGCAACCCCCTGACCCCAGGTGGGACCCCCACCTTGAGCTACTTCCACATCAGTGCCCAAGAGGGATACAGATGGTTTGCAAGCAGCCCTGGGAAATGGAATTACACATGTTCCAGCAGGAGGTGGGACAAATACAGAAGAGCCTCATTCCCAGCATCAAAAGGGAAGATGGGGAGAAGCTTCCTCCAGGCAAAGCCAGGGAACTGAAGTAACTGGCTGACACCTGGTGGGGTCAGTCAGCAGGGACATTGCAAAGACTCCAGAAAACCCCAGATCAGGTTCCACCTGGCAGTGGGACAGGCCAGGCAAGGAGGAAGCTCATGGCACCTCTTGGACTTCATCACCAGTTAAAAAATAATCTCCCTCTGAGAATGCAGAGCAGGAGGGGAAAGAGCAGATCTACCCGAGGCCTTTAGTGGGAGCAAACACCTCCAGCCCCCTGACACCTCCAGACAATCACAGCATGACATGAGAGGAGAGAGGACTCCTGGACTCAGCTCGTTCTTCTTATACTTTCAAATATTAAAATAAATTTACCCAGGTTGGGTTAGCTTGTTCCCAGTGGAGCCAAGGAAGCGCTACAAATGACAAACCAGAACACAAAATTTACTTTCTTTTTTCCCCCTGCCCTCTCTCCTCCTCTCCCCTTCCTGCTCCTGTGCTTACTTAACCTCCAGGTACCCGCTTAAATAACTCAACTAAATAGCAATAATGAACGGGCAGAGTCAACACTGTGGTGCATAATCACCTTGTCTGTTGTGTTTAGCATCAGTGATCCCTTCTTTGCGTGCATGACATTCTTCTGCCTCCCTCCACCTTAAGGATTTGCTTCTCACTTTATTTGCATTCAATTATCGAAGTTGCACCCGTGCGCACTTTGTTTTCTCCGTGTTAAACGCAGCTCCTCTCACCTACCCTGTTCCTGCAGGAATTTCTAGGAAATTCTGGGAAGCGGGAGGATGCGCTGGGTTCGTTTCCGAGCAGCTCATCCCCATCTCCCCACTCCCGTGTCCCAGTTTACTGGTGTGAAGCGCCAACTGTTTGCCCCCATGAATGGCTGCCCGAGAGCCCTGCAGATACTCGACCGCCTCGCAAACCGCGCCGCTCTGAAGCATTAATTCTACAATTAGTTTCAAAAAGGAAACAGGAACTGCTAAAGTTTCAGATCGTTAGAGCTGCCAGAAGTATTTTTACAGGAAGGGTCTACTACGTTACTGTTGTGAAAATGTTTAACTCTCGGATTTGAAAAGCTACTCTTTTTAACAAAAATATCTTGATTTTTTAAATAAATTATGGAGGTTTTTACGTTCAGTTTTTGAAAGAGAGTGATTGCATCGGGGCTCCCTGTCATACTAACGTCGTCGTGATTTTGTCAAATAGGGATCACATTAATGAGAGACAAAGTGAAAGTTACAATGCATAAACTTAGACCACAGCAGAGCTAAAAATAAGCCTGCAGATACACATCGGAGTTGTACAACAAAACACCGGCAAAGGAAATGCAAAATTATAGACTTTGGGTTTTGCCTTTTTGTTTACTTCACGCCGATTTAACTCAGTGATGTTCCATACGCGCTTGCAAATAGCGTTTCTTCTCCTGAACAACTTAAACATTTCCCCACAAAATTAATCTTCAGTTTTGCCAGCTGTTACTCACCCAAGTAACCTTCCTGCAAGAAGTCCCAGTGAGTAACAATCAGTCATGCACAAACAGATTTCAAAATCAGGCCCCGAAAAATTAGTGTCAAAAATATGTCTTCCTCACTTCTCTTTAAATAAAGCTGCATAAAAAGTTAAGTCAAATTCAATTCACTGCTTAACAGCAAATAAAAATTACTACAACGAGCATGTCACAGTCAAGTACATCCAAAAATTCGCCTAAACATTTCGGCGATGAACTTCATTATAAAAAAAAAAGATAAAAAAATTTTTAAAACCCAAAAAATAAAAAGGAAGGGGGGTAATAAAAAAGTCAACACTACAGTTCTCATTTAATCTACTTTTTCCCCAATAGATGCAGTAGGATAAAGCAATAAAAGAGTTGACAAACATGCTGGAAAAATACAGAGACAGATTTTGTCCTTAACCATTCCTGCATAAATCCAGATTTATGCTGGTACTAGCGAGGGCAGAATCATCTCGTGGTGTCAGTTTGCCAGTCAAGCAATCCTGCTTTCAGAACTGGACGAAAAACAATCTTGAAGGAATGAGATCATGGTCATTATATTACTCAGTTATGCCATGGCCTTGATTTTAAAAGAGTAAGAGAAGGAGAGGAATCACCAACGTGCATCTAAATCCACTTGCTTTCAGATTCCATCTGCCTCACAAAACAAAGTATCTCCCTTACAGAAATAAAAGAGAAGGGAAAACTCATTAAAATTAGGGTCTTTTCCAAAACAGAACTAAAATGATTTGGAATGACGTTTACAGCCGTACACACAGGGAGAAAATAAAATCCTGGCCCCACCGAATTCAATAGGCGCTTTGCAATTGACTTCAGATGGGCCAGAATTTCACCCAGAGAGGATTAGGCTTGTATCCACTATATATCTACAGAGAAAATACTGTGAATTACATTTATTTGGCTTTGAATCCTTAACCCTCAATCACCCGAGGTTTTACCCCTTCCCCAGGCAAAACCTCGACTCATCCCAGGGAGACTCATCCCATCCCGGACAAGCAGCGCGGAGCTGGTCCCGGGGCGAGGACAAGGAGTTCTTGCTCTGCCTCTCAGTGCACAATTCAGAAGCATCTAATTATTTTATCCAGTCTCCCTCTGCCTTTGATTCACAGCCTGCTTATCGACGTATTCACACAAATTAAATAAATTTATCTCTCCTAATATGTTCATTTTTAATGGTTTTCAAACATTCACATGGAAACAGCTCTAGCGTAAATATCCCAGAACAAATGGCTGTATATTATACAGGAGGGAGCAGTTGGGCTGCCAGACTGGGAATGCACCAGGCCATCTGGCTCAGGCAGTCTCTCCAAAATCCTCAGCTTTGTTTTCACCCTCAGACTCCAAACAACACATTTTCCACTGTGATGAGTTTACATTTTCCCAAACACAGGTCCTGATCATGCATGCAAATTCCAAACTTCTCCATTCCCCTCTGTACAAGAAAATTAAAATCACCTGCACTTCTGACATCTCACCAAAGGCACAAGAAAGCTGCTAAAATCTGGCGCGGTATAAACTTTCCCCGTCACAGGGGTTAGGTTTTGTTTTATGTTTGTGTGAAATTTCTCCGAGTCTGCTGAGGCTCCTCTGAACTTATTGATAACATTTTTTTTTCCCATGCGGGAGCTGCCAGAGAAGGGCCATGCCATGCACAGAATAGAGCTGATCAAATATCTGCAGACATCAGAGAATGACAGACAAGTCAACAGAAAAACCATTTGCATCCAGAGTTATGGCTCTGAAAAAAAAAAAAAAAAAGCCAAATATAAACAGGGTTTAAGTCTGAAGGAAGGATTTTTGACTCATGAGAGCTCTCAGCAATAGACAATAGCCATTGAGCAAAACTTATGATTTTTAAGATGCCTGAGCCATATTAGCATCCGTTATATCTTATGGATGAGAACAGCTGAAGGAAAAATGGGTGGGGAACAAGTATTTCAGATTTATTTCCTCCATCTTTCCTAATAATGAAATATCTCAACTTTATGAAAATACAGACAAAGAAATAGAAGGCATTTCTTCTCCATAAACATATTAAAATCCTTTGACTTGGATTGAAAAACTCCAGTTTTATTAGAGCAGACGTATTTCACATTTTGCGGGCAATTTCAAAATGCATCATTGTTAGAGGCAGATCTTCTGCGGGAGGAGCTGCTGCTTTACGGAAAGCAACAGCTATAAAGTTTGGGGTCCTACAGGGTTTTGAGCGCATTAGGAATGTGATCCTGACATAAAACGAGGTGCCAATATAACATAAAAGAAAATTTAATTAAGCCAGTATTGACACCGAATGTTGTTACCCGAACTGGAAAGAACTTCCCTGCCACGGGAATGATTTGTGAGTAGTATTTACAATTTTTAAGCAACGGGAACACGTTTCGGAAACTTAGCGAGACCCCCGAAAGCCACATAATTCCCATTTCACCCAGCGCTTCTGCAGGGCCACCACCAAAGGCCAAGCACGACACCCCAAACACAACTCAGAATGATGCGCTCTGAGAGCAACCCTGGCTGGGTTTCCCGTTTGGAAGTGCCCAAGCCCAGGTTCCCAAGGAGAGTGTGTGCAGCCCAAGCTCCTGTTTGGGGCAGTGCGTGCACAGCTCATCCCAGAGCCCAGCTCTGCCCTGGGATGCAGCTCGCAACACAACTCTTGGCTGCTTCAGGAGTGCCACTCTCCAGCCCTACTTCCCATCCCGTTCCACAGCTGCCAGAGAAACACACGCACCAGCACACGGAGATCCCTCTGTTCCACCCAGGACAGGACTCTTGCTACGAGTTTCTTAGCTGGGCACAGCCACACAAACAAATCCCTGACTTCGGCAGAGCAGGAACACTCACATCTCCTCTCCAGTATGTACACAGCGCCCAGCACAGCCAAGCCCTGCCTACCTGCTGGTATAACACAGGCTGCTAATGGGACATTCACATTAAATCTCTGAGCAGCAGTCCTATGCACAGAAATCCAGGTCTGATTTGCAGAAGGGCTTTTATTTTATCTTACCTAACTTAATAATCCGCAACCATACCAAACCTTGCAATTTGTAACTGTGAGACAAAGAGAATATATTTAAATCTGATGTGTCCATGTTAAAAAATAAGAAGAAGAAGAAAAAAATATTTTTAAAAAGCGCCACAGATACTTTCCTGTATGATCTGGGGAACCTAACTCATTCAAGCTTTGCTTCTGTGGGATTTTTAATTTGCCACCAGAAACCTCAGAGTAGCTATAATTTCAGTCTGGGAATTCACAATTATCGAGTGTGTGAATGTGCGTGTGTGAGGACTGAGCAGATACTTGCCAGCTGAAACGTGTACGCTTCTGCAACAGTTTCATTTAAAAGTAATCATTTCATTATCCAATTTGTTCTGAGCGTCATGCATTAAAATACTACACCTTCAAGTAGACTGACAATATATATTTAACTTTCATTAAAAATTAAAGAATTTTCAGACAGTCTTTGCAATATTTAATTACAGTTTGATGATTTGAAAGTTACTTGAGAATCTTCTATATAATTCACTGTCATAAAATATAAATGATATATTCAACATTTGGGTGAGCTTCTGTCATGTGTTGTACTTCACTTCCTAATAAGCATTCAGTAACCGACGCGATCCCAACTCTGAAATAATTTCACTTTTGAAAAGAAAGAACTAAAAAAGGAGAAGATGGAGAATTTAGCGTCCGGCCCCCGAAAAAATTCAGAGCGGCACATACCACAGTTTTGACATGACAATGCCTTATTTTTCATAAGCAATTATAGTCATGGCTAAAGAAACTACAGACATGAAATTGATATGTAAGCAAACATGTTTGCATCTAAAACAGCCTTTCACTCCCCGTTTTCTAACCTAAGCTCAGAGAGCTTTTGTTCTTAAATCCTCGCTTCTCAACCCCAGTGCACTTTCCCCAAAATCTGTAATTTGCACTAACTTTGTTTTTCTAAGACTTCCTGAAATCAGACAGATATTTTTTTCCTCCTCCTTCGTCATTGTGAACGTGCTTTAAAGCTACACAGTAGGTTTTACAAATAAACTGTATCTCGGGGTTTTTTTTCCCCTTTCTCTCCAAAGACCCTCTGGTGACTTGATAATAATGAGAGACCAAGAGGTCAAACAGTGCCTTAGGATGAACTCTTCATATGCAAGATGCTTTTGTTAAGAAAATTATTTTGAATCCACGGCTCTCCATGAGTTCAGGGCTCTGTTTTCAACAGGATTATGAGCAGAGGCTTCTGCATTTCCGTAACGATAGGAAAGCTATTTAAAGATAGTATTTATTGATAGACTCTCTCACACGATCTACACTGAAATACACAAGCTCCAAAAGGACTAAAAAGAGTTCATGTATCAGGAAGATTTTGTTACTTTTAACACAAACTAACCAATTTGTGCCTGAAAACCAGGGAATGACAGCAAACGCTTTCCAGGATTTTTTATGGAGAAGGGTATGTTGCTGCTGTTTTAATTCCTACAGGGAATGGGCTCTGTTTGGAAGTGTACAGTATAACAGAGTTCAGATGCACAGTGGATTGTCTAGTAAAATTCACCCAAGTTCCTTTTCTCTTTACCCTTTTTTTTT
>VYXC01008177.1:45934-98382 GCA_013397175.1 Platysteira castanea
TATACTGTTCTTCACCCTGTACAACTCCCGGCACTGTTTGAATTGCCCGAACCGCTCCGGAGCTCCCGGTGCCGGTCCCGCACTGCCCCGCCGTGGCAGCCGCCGGCACCGGCTCCCACCCGCCTCCTCCTCCCGGCCCCAGCCTCTTCCTCCTGCTCACCTCTGTCACCGCAGAGAAGATCCAGACCTCTGGAAAGCGACCCCGGGCCCCCAGGAAAGCGGGAGTTCCGCTGCACGGGGCGTGACTTCACCCAGATGTTGGTGCAAACACCTTTAGGACTGGTGTTTGGGAGCTGGGTCCTCGGAAGCGATGCCCAGAGAAAAAATTGGTGTCTCAGACTGAGAGAACAACATGAGAGAAGAAGCCAGCTCAGCCAGCACTGCTCCAAAGCACAGGTGGATACGGAGCACACTTGTGTCCAAAACCAGAGGGGACAACTCCAGACCCACCAGGGCACAGACAGACCCAGCTGATAAAACCCCAGGAGGATCAGAGTTGTGTTTTCTTTGAGAACAAGGCTGGGGAGAAGCAGCCCATTTTTTGGTGAAAATGCCTCTGACAGCGTCAGTGACACCTCCCTGCCACAGGTGACAGCTGGACACAGGGACAGGGACAGCCCAGAGACCCCAACCGCACCCACTGAGCTCAACAAGGAGCGACACCCTCACCTAAAATCAGTATTTAAGCAGATCAAAGCATAATGAAGAGTTCTAGTAATACTCCACCGTTGTGTTTGAGGTTCTCCCTCACGGATTGTTTCCTTCCACCTGTGCCAGTGGAGATCATTTCCAGCCTTTGACCAGATCAGCTGTGCCTCAAACTCAACCACATCCATGCGAAGATTTTTATCTCGAAAACAAGATGTGTTTTAGCAGGTTACAATTTTTCATTTTTCTTTACTTATCTACATGTACTTTCTAACACGGAGGGCCTTTGAGAAATTAATTTCCATCTGAAAACAAACAAGGGCTGAAACAGTTTACGAAGGAACCCATCTTTCAAGGACATTTCCTTTTAAATTGCACAATGTGGCTCTTAGCAAGGAAAATAAATAAAACTTAATCCCTCTGCATTCCAGCTGGCATTTTTTCCCCAAGCTAGAAGCAAACAATCAATTTAAAGAAAACTCGGACTATGGTCAATTAAGAAACTGTATATCATTTCATTTATAAATAGCAGATACCTATTCAATTGATTATTTTGATCCAGTTAAGTCAGTTTTACATTTAAAAATTCCTAAGAATGAAGTAATTTATCCACATCGCAGTCCTGGGCTTTTCACATCTGTTGCTGCAAAATTCTGCAGCTCGTCTGGTCTTTGGCTGTGCTATTAGCTGAGAGTGTTTGAGCTACCAGATTTATTTAAGGATGTGGATTGTAAGCCTCCAGGAAATGGGCAACTACTGGGGAAATTCGTGTCTAATTACTTGTAACACAAAGAAATCTTTTTTTTCTTTTTTTGTTTTTTTCTGTTTGGTTTTTGGGGTTTTTTTAAATTCGGGTTGGCTGTGTATTTAAATTATTTTTCTACTACAACTTCTCTCTTTAACCAGGATGGTCACTTTAGGTTTGTGTGTGTCAGGATGTCCTCTGAGCATTGTTTAATGAGCTGCCAGCACCCAGCCCCTGCTTCTCCCCTTCCCAGCCTCCCTCTTCCTCCTGACTCCATCATCTCCATCCTGGTCTTCTCTGCCAGGGAAAAGGAGAAGGCAGAACCCTCTGGAAAGTGACCTGTGGGCTTTTGGGGAAGTTGTAGAGAGCTCACCATGCCTGGCAGGCAAACTTTTTCTCTAAAAGTGTTCGTTTTCAAGAGAATAACCAATACCTTAGAGCCACAGAATGCATTTGCTGCGTGGTTTATCAACTGGATCATCACTTCCTTCATGGGAAGGGATGGAATTTCCCTGGCCAGGCTCTCCAGGCTGGCACTCGGCGTTCCCAGGCACAGCTGAGCTGCACCAAGGAGAGAAGCCACAGCTCTAGCCTGGGTCTCCAGCAGGATCCATTCAGTAAAATAGCCATAATTAAGAGAAATAAGCATGGGCAAAAAGAAAACTGGTATCTCTGGGGTGTGGGGCTGGGAACTGTGATCTTTAACGCAGCTGCACACGCACATCAGAGAAATGGGGATCAGCAGTACTGCCACACTCAGCATTGTAACCCTAAGAGAAATGGAGTTCGAGGCTGCATTTACTGACAGCTTTATGCCAGCAGAGCCAAAGAGATTAGTGGGGAAATGTATTTGTCAATCTTTCCCACAAATGTTTCTGTGGGGCGACATCAGAGGCAAGACTCAGAATGAGCAATCCCCACACAGCAGCTCCAGGCACTGCAGAGACTGGAAAGCTGAAAAATTAAAGGTCTCTTCATACAAATTTAACATGCAGGAGGCAAAAAGCCAGCACCAATCCCCGGTCACCTCCACAGCCCTCCGGGGAGCAGCACAGACCTGCAGAGGGCTGTGGATTTCTCCTTCTTGAGACCTTCCCACCCAGCACTCTGCACCATGCTGCTGGCTCCAAACCAGGGAGGCCTCCTGCCCTGACCCAAACAACTTCCAGTGACATCAGATCCACCCCCAAGTGGTTCGTTTCATTCTGAATGCTCCCCAACAACAGAAAATGCTTAAACAGCCAGTTCTCCCCAAAAAGGGTGGGGGGAGGTTATGAACTGGTATCATTATTCTTGTATTTTGAACCAACTGAATTCAAACTCCTTGCCTGTTTCTGCCAGTTAGGAAAAATGTACAAGTTAGTTCTCAAACGTTCAGACAGTTTAAGCCCAATTTTTTTGTCTATATTAGAAAACGATTGAGGCAACTCAGAAATTTAATTTAATCAGGAAATAGGGGACTCCGAATGAAGAGATTTTCCCATGCTGGAAAACCTTGTGTGTTTCAAGAATTCTCAGCCTTGGCATAAAACGAAGTGTTTCACTAGGAACAAGGAAGGAAATAGATTCCTCTGCTGCAAATCTGCCAAAAACCAAAGGAGCTGAGAGCAAGGCAGCTCAAAGCGAGGCTTTCAAATCAAACCCCTCACCACAGACTTGTTTCTCTCCTCATGGAGTCATCCCACCTTGGGTAAATCCATTTATTTCCCTGAGCCCAGAGCTGGGACACCCGATAGGGCTGACTAGACACACACCACCACACCATGTGATCAGCGCTCCTATTTCCAACAAAAACCAACCAGCCATAAAATTCCCAACTGTTCCCATTATATCACCTAGCTGGAAGCATCTTTTCGAGCCCAAATGTTCATCAATCACACCACCATCATGAGTCCACATGAAAACGATTTCAAGCCTCAGCCTACAGTTACACCCTGATCGTGAACACTCCAAAAGCATTTTTTTCCCATTTACTCATGCACAGCTGCAGAGAAAAAGAAAATCGACTCAAAGCAGTGTCCAAGAGGGAGTTCTGCACCAGACAGAGCACAGAGGTCAGGAGCGTTCGCCCAGATGCTCTGCAGAGCACTGAGACAGACGGTTCATTTCATTCCTAACCGCCCTGCTCCTCCAGAGCAGCCTTCCCTCTTTTTCTCCTGTTCAAGTTTATTTCTTCTGCAAGATCTAAGCTGGCCTCGGTTTTGGCAGTTCTCACTTCATCCCTGAACTTCCTGACCCGCAAGATACGGCCTGCTTGGCTTATCAGTATTTATTTCCCACCCACCCCCATTCTTTGCAGGCGTATTTCTAAGTTCCTCCTAGAGCTAGCTGTCCCTCATTTTAAGAAAATGTTATCCTGCCAGCATTTCTGAGTTGCCAAAACCCAAAAATGAAGCAAAAATGGACACACTCACCACATCCCTCAAGCTTTCTAGTCCAGATTTTACCAACCAGTTTGCTGTGCCTCATCCACTCTGCGGCACTGGGCATGCTCCACCTCACTTTGCCCTTACAACTCTTTTTAAAGGTGTTGGCACCTCATGGAGGGAACTTCCATCTTGTGAACTCTCCTCTCTCTGCTCCCCTTCCTCTCCTTTCCCTCTTAAAAGTATCATTTTTTTCAGTGGAGTGCATCAGAGCTGTTTTCACCCCATCACGCCCCTCTTTGCAGGGTGCAGGACCCCTCAAGCCTCCACGTCTTGGAGCACCTTCTCCAGCACAGTGAGCTCACTTTTGGGTCACTCCAGTGGGAATACTGTGGCATCATTTTTCCTAAAAGATCACACACCTTCCTGCTCTGTCAGGCTCCCTTCCAGCGCCACATCCACGTTTCCATGCTGTCACCCTTGCAGGCAGCTGTTTGCTGAACCTGCAGCTGGCCTGCTGATTCCCAACGAGCAGTCTCCAAGTTGCTGATTCCCAACGAGCAGCCTCCAGGTGCCCTCACCCATGTTGCTGTAAATCCATAGTCCTGTCCTGCAGCTTTGGCATTACCAATTAGTCAAATTATTCATATAATAAATTATATGAATAATTTAGGTTATAAATGAAAAGGTCCACGGCCAAGAGATCAGGCTGAGACACAGCTCCTTGGCACCAGCAGTGAAAGCAAACCTTGGGGGGTTGTTACTTTTTCAACACCACTGCCTGCATTTGTGAAAATGATGTGACAGTGTGGGATTGAAGTGGCCCCTGTGATTCCTTCCTGCCCTACTGCCCCCAGGTGAGTTCCTCTCCCTGGGGCCACCTGAGAAATCCGTGTGGCCAACAGAGCCCTCCAGCCTCCTCCGCCAAGGCTGACCAAGCCTGGCTCTTCCCACCTCTTCCCAGTCACTTGGGTAACACTTGCTCCCTGCCATCGAAAGTGAGGTGATCCCATCCCAAGTTTCCCATCACTCATTTCACAAATTTATGGGATTATTTTTCCACATCCAGGGACAGCAAGCAGAGTTTAGGAGAGTATCCTTCAAACACACTTTCTGTGAACTGAGGGAAAGCCTTCTTCCCACCATATTAAGGAGCACTCTGTAACTGCCCTGCCCAGAAAATCCTCATCCACAGACTTTTTAAGTGTGGCAAGAATGGAAACAGCCTAAATTCTGTGGATTGAAAGCTTGAGCATGGACAAAACACCCTCAATTCCACGGAAATGCAGGCATGCAAGAGCAGGACCCAGACCATGGACTGACAGGAAAGAAAAGAAAAGAGTTCAAGAAAAGTATTCTTAACTTTTTTCCCCCTCCCCAAACACACCAAGCTGTTAATAAAAGTTTTGGGATGATCAGTGAAAGCACATGATAAATCCAAATTTCTGATTAACAGACAAGAAAACAAAATCGAGATACAGAATCAGAGGATGGTATAACTGATGTTCCCATCCTGTCAGGGGGAAGGAAATAGATTTGGGGGTTGTTCGGGGCTCAGTAGCAGCAGGCACAGCCTCCAGGAGCAAATGAGCCTTTGTGTCCTGCACTGGCCAAGACCTGGTGGCAAGAGGAGGGCAGGAGGTGCCAGTGGGACACCCAGCACTGAAATGGGAATGGGGGAGAACACAGGCACAGGGAGTTTCACTCATCTCCAGGGGGAACAGAGGGCTCTTACTATGAAAGAGGCTCTCAACATGTACTTAACTCGTGGAATTTCAGTGCAAGAATCACATAACCAGGTGTAAAAATCCTCAAATGTAATTTATTAAGACATTCAGCTATGTCTGTCAGTCTACATCCAAATTTACTACTAAAAATAAAATAGTATCACATTTCACATTAGGAATACCGACTTTGAAAAACACTTGAGTCAAGCCTATCGTATAAATAAGTGACTAATTTCTCTTCATATCAAAATTCACATAAAAAAATTGCCTGCCCCCTACTCCCGCCTATTTCCCCACCCCAGTCCCTTGTTCTACTTGAAGCCATGATGAATGTAAAAATTTAAGTATGGACATGTCCTTGTCAAAGAAAAAAAGGTGCAAACCTATTAACAGCTTTTAAAAGTGGCATTTGCGGAGTCTGATCATACACAATAATGTACTCATTCCCAAAGTGCAAATATCGCCAGAGTTTAATACTGCTTTAATTCAGCTGCAAGGGTTAAACATTACACAGCACAGTCCTGCAAGGCCTCTATCCGTGCCCTAAAACTCATCCCACTTTCCTCCCACAGAGGTCAAAGTGTTCATGAGAGCTTTAGTTCACTTCATGCAGCCCACACTGTGCCCATTATTAGCAAAAGTTTCATATACATCAAAATATTGACGACTCCGTCATAAAAGTCAAGAGTCACTATAGATTACATGAATTCAAATGCAACTGCCCCAAGAACACCCAAAGCATACACACGACGTATTAAGAGTGCTTCCATCTCCTGGTACAATCACTGCTGTTACATCTTTGATTTTTGTTTACGTGCCAGTAAAAAAAGTCAGCAACCGAAGCTGCCCATCCGTCAGGAACCGGCAACGGGCGGCCCGAAACGCCCCTCAGGACCCTGGGACACGGCTCTATGCGACTCCTCTCCCTGACCAAAGCCAAGCCAGCCTCCTGTCCCTCTGGCCACAACCTCTCACAGACCTCTCGCTCCTCTCACCCCTCGCCTACGTCTTGAAAACACTCTTTCACTGCTATTAATTCCCAGACATCCTTCCTATGCCCACAGTTCAGAGAGCTTCTGGAGTCACTTCTACTACATCTCACTGGAGTTACCACTACCAAGCAGCCCATAAAAATCAGCATGGGAGATTACATTTTGACCAGCATTAATAGCTACACTTCTTTCACAGCTGTGGAAGGATTGGTTTTCTTCTGAGTCGAACGTGGATCTCTGAAATGCGTTTGTTCCCGCGTCATCCTCTGTAGCCTCAGAGCTGGACACAAACCCTCAGATCCCGAGCAGGGCACCCCTCCGGGGCTGCAATGAGTTCTGCAGCACAGGCTGCTCCCTGGCTGGCCTCGCAGGGGCTCCTGTCACTGTCCATGCTGTGAGACCCCCCCGGGTGGGCAGAGGCCTCGGGGCTGTCGTGTCCATCGCGGCCCCTGCTCGGGCTGTCCTTCACACTCGGCCTGTGGTCACATTCAGCACCAGGCTCAGCTGCGTCTGCAGGCCTGGTGTTCTGCTCTGCACTAGGATTTGGCTGCTGCACTGGCTCTGGTCCCAGTCCCGGGAGCTGTGAGGGGCTCTTGAGTTGGCAGTGGCACAGAGGGCAGGTTTCTTGCACGTACAGCCATTTCTTAAGACAACCCGCATGAAAAAAATGGCTACAGGGTGTGATTACAGCAGTTTTCATATCCTGTAAGACACGCACAAAAAAAAAAGAAAAGATATTATTATTATTTGTAATCCCATCCCTCTCTTCTCACCTCACACATCTCATGGGTTCACCAGGCATGGAAGAGACAGAAGCAGTCCACAGGCAAGGAAGAGAATGTTTCTTCATTTCCACCCACAATGTTTCACATGAGGAGGAGCTGAGGGAGCTGGGAAAGGGGCTCAGCCTGGAGAAAAGGAGGCTCAGGGGGGACCTTGTGGCTCTGCACAACTCCCTGACAGGAGGGGGCAGCCAGGGGTGGCTGAGCCTCTTCTCCCAGGGAACAAGAGACAGGACAAGAGGAAATGGTCTCAAGCTGTGGCAGGGGAGGTTTGTCTTGGGCATCAGTAAGAATTTCTTCACAGAAAAGGTTGTCAGGCACTGGAAGGGAGGTGGTGGAGTCACCATCCCTGGAGGTGTCCAAGGATGTGGCCCTCAGTGCCATGGGATCAGTCACAGGTTGGACTTATCTTGGAGGTCTTTTCCAACCTTAATGATTCTCTGATACACACACAATTCAAATACAGGCCAGGTCTTGCATTCTTTATCACAGGCATTAAAAATGAAGCAAAACCCCCTCTGTTTGTAAGATATTGTCAAACACGACCTTTTGCAGGATGAGAATCACAGGATTGGTTGGCTCAAGAAACAACTGTGCGAGTCAAAACACAGTGACAGATACAACATGTACCAACACCAGAAATGAAGTGACACCATGAACTCTGCCACATAATCCTAGTCTGGTGTTTTGAACACTGTCATTCAATCTGGCAGTTTTACTCTTTAAAGAATTTGTATAAAGTTTGGAACCAATCCAATCCTACTCTTAACTGCACACTACTAATCTTAGGGTGATTCTTTCACTGTCACACATAACTACAATTTCTATTCAAGAGTAAGAGATTTTGGAGCTACAAGTGTGATAAAGATATTATTTTCAGCATTAATGTCTAAGGTCCTTACATCTGCTGGCTTACGTTAGCAAGACCCTTAACCTTTTGATAATTAGGTTTCTGCTACAAAACTGACACCGCACATGAAGTAGCAGTGTCTGTAGAGACTGAGCTGCTTCTACAGAGTAATAACAAATCAGCTACTGAGAACATGTTGTCTTTCACTAACAAAATCCTCCAGTAATGAAGAAAGGGCACATTTGCTGCTACTACTGAGACCAGCTCAACCCAAACATGAAAGATGTCAAAGCAGCTTAAGGACGGAGTTTGCTGCGTAACTGGAGAAAAAAAAAAAGCAGTTTAAGCACATCCAAGCCCTTCATTCCTAAGAACTACCGTGGTGACAGCACTCCAAATCAATTTGCACAAAGCAGAAAACTGGGTAACTCCAGTAACTTACTGAGCCCAGTACTATTCATTACACATAATTCAAGTCACTTATTTTACCAGCTGAAGACTGAACTTAGTCTGGGGGGTGTTTCAACTCAAGCCAATCCTTCGACCCTCCCATTCCTACCTGGTAGCAGATGGCACAGATGTCGTTGTGCTGCTCCAGCTGCTCCTTGGTGGCCACGGGCAGAGATTTTATCTTATTCACAGCGTCTCTGCGAAGGAGGAAACTCTTCCAGCCCAGCTGGGCCCGCAGCCACACGTTGTAGTAGGAGTGGATGAAGATGATGACGGAGCCCATGACAGTCCACTCTCCAAAGATGGTTTCTGAGACGCCGTAGGCCACCACGCACAGAGCCACCAGGAACTCCAGCAGCCGGTACGTGCCGTTCACGTAATAGATCACATCGTCCATGTTCTCCACGGGCTCCTTCCTGAACTCCTCCACCATGAACAGGACGTAAATGAAGAGTGTCCCAAGCACCTGTAACACAGTGCAAGACCACGAGCTCAGCTTCCAGTTCTGAACTGAAGCTTGAGTCCCTCGGCGCTGGCTATCGAGCTCTGCCTACACAACACTGCCAAGCTGGACAGAGGGCAAGCCCCAAAGTAGTAAAATGGTTGCTGAACTTCAAGACAAATAAAAGTTGCTCTTTCTTGCAACGCATTTAAGCTTGTTCCCAAGTAGTTCCACTCTTGCACCTTCCTAAGTCCACAACACAGCTGAGTTGATTAAACAAGAGTGCTGAGCATTATAAGGGACAATTTTTAAAATTTAATAATAAAAAGCCCAAGTAATAGCAAATACTTACAGTGTAAAACATTTCCTCTATTTACACTACTGTGTTTTGAACATCAAATTGCTTTCACAGAGTTATAGCTAAATAATGACACATAAATGAGTACTCTGGGGGAAAAAAACCCTTTTTACTATGATAGTTACACCCTCAAAAGCCTTTTGGCTTTATAATCTGAAATAGACTTCCATTCACCTCTGTTCTCAGTCCACCCAGGAGCTCCTTAGTCTCAGATACAGGACAAAGAAAGAGGTTTTTTATCACCCCTTGTAATTCTGCCCTTCTCTCATCCCTGTTCTTTTCTCATCATGTATTTCCCCCCTCAGAGGAACAGGATGGCAGTTAATGCAGGGCTTCACAGAGCTGATGTCCTTACCTGAAGAGAGGTTAGAATACTGCTGGAGATAATGATCAACAGCCAGAAATCCATGTGGAAAAACTGACAAATCATGTAGGCCATGTACGCAGGGAACACGAGTAAGAACAGACAGAGGCTGACTGCTCGGAAGTGCTTCCACAGACTCCTGCAAAACAACACAATAGGTTTTTATTTTTCAAGTCAGATTTGAGTGTCAGAATAAGAATAGAATGACTGCTGGATGTAGGCATGTTAGATGTTTGCTCAAGGCTTTAGCTTGTTGAAAGGAGTTTCTATTTTTCTTGGGCACACTCTCATTCCCAGCTTGCACACATGCCTACAACTGTGGAAAGTTCCCTCTCATCTGACCTTTGCTGTTTTCAATAGAAAGACAAAAATTATGGGCAAAATAAGTACTTGAGATACTGAATGTTACAGATGGAAGTCCATTAAAATAAATTATTAAATGTGTAACTGTTTGGAGACTTTTTAAACCAAACAGCGGTCTCCAAATTAAATAATTCTTGCAACTCTTCTTCATTTTCAGCTACTATGTGTGGGGCAAAGCTACTTCCTTTCATCACCAGATTTAACCCTGCTGCTTTTAGAAGAATATTCCCCAATTCAGAGATCACAAAAGAAGAAACAGAGCAGGACTTGAACATTTATCTCTGCCAGTCCTTACTCTACTCCTATCATCTACTTCTTCCTAATCTCCTCCCCAACCTAAACACACCATCAATCTTTTTACAGCCACTCATTTGTGAAGTCTTTCAGAATATCCCCAGTAATTTACTATATTATCTCTACTTGTTCCTCAGGTTGTATTTTAACCTCACTTAGCACTGGAAATAAGGTACAGAAAAAGTCAAAGTATTTGGGGGCACAGGACAGCAGCACAAGCTGATTAATTCAGTACAGTCTGAAGAAACACCAGAATGACTCTTAAGGTCTGCAATTCTGTGTCTGTGGGTGAGGGAGGAAGGGAGAGCTGAAGTGGAATTTATCCTGTTCCTCATTGATTTGGAGTGCCTGGGAGATTTGGCAGAAGAGTTAAAACTGGCTATCACCACAGTCTGCTTGTTTAAGCTGGGCAGATGCTCCTCTCCTGGCTCTACTCCCTTTCCCTCTGCTTCTATCCTGGAAGTTAACTTGCTGCAGGCAGAACACGCTGGATACAAGTAGCCTCTAAGCTAAACAAACTGTACGCATCAACAAACCTTCTCTGTTCATTTCTTCACTCACAGTTACACAAAGGGAAAAGACAGACGCAATTGACAAAGATACAAACAGATTATTATGAGAACACCACATACCACCAATACAGCTCTTCAAAACACAAATGAAACTCAACAATCCCACACAGTCCCAACATGTGGGACACTAAGGCAAACTTTCCACCTCTGATTTTGTGCCAGTAAACTGTATCATTTTGGGATCACAGCCTCACCAAAAAACCTAGTTTCTACAGTATCTAACACAAGGTCAATCCTAGAAACTTCCCACCCTCAATAGCTGTGTGAGATCATTGCTTTAGAGGGAAACCCACCCAGCTGCAGAGGAGGTTAAGAAAAACCATTCTGCAAATCCACACAATGGAGTGTGGGTGGGGAGAGTGCAGTCCTGGATTTGCTTAACTGGAACCACAAAGCTAGAGAACTTAGACTAGGAAAGAAATCTGCATACAGAAAAAACCAAGGCAACTTTACAAGCTACTAAAAGACATCAATTACTGGTTTATCTCCTCCTAAAAGAGCACTGAGTAACTTTCAGTTTAGGAAACCAGTCTCTTACTTGTCCCTTGAGGCTCCCAATGCCAAGACAATGGGATCAGCGATTTCCAGCATGGACTGAAGGATGGATGCCACCACAATGAAAAGAATAATACTGAGCAGGAACGCCCGATGCACCACTTGGAGCTCAATCAAACCTGTCTGCACAGCCAGGATCAGGAGCGTGACTCCTTCAGTCATCCCCCTGCAGATCAACACAGTCAAAAAACCAATCACATCTCTGTGTCAATGCTGGTTCAAAAGTACATCTAGAAACACCAGGAAGTAAGCTGCCTGCTTCTGTCCCAACCTTTCATGTCACCGGTTTTAGGTTTCACTGTTGTCTCTGTAAGGCTGTAGCCAGGGAGGGATGTTTTCAGAAATGCTGAAGTGCTGGGCTTAGGAACCAGCAGATTTTGCTCCTGACAAGCAGCATTTGGGCTACACCCAGCTCACACACCACCCAGCACAAAGCATTTTAAGGACCCACTTTAGGCAAATTACCGATTTTGCCATTTTTTCAGTTTATTCCCACTGTACCTAGTCCAAATACAGCTGTCCACTTCTTTCTGTCTCAGAACCTCAGAGTGAATTTAGTCCCTCTGAGGATGCCCATTCAGAACACAACTATTTGATGCAGTAAAGTACACACTTCACCAAAAGATGTTTTTACATAGACTACTCTTAGGCAGCCCCAATTTACACCTCTTTTGCTTCCCCATCTTGGAATCCAAAATGTAAAACATTCTTTTGCAAATGGTCTCAACTCTCTATAGAGCTATGGGCTGGAGTAACAGGAAAGGCAGTGTCAGGATCCCAATTTCATGTCAGACAAGTTGGGACAAGCCTGAGAAAAGGCATTTTGGCTACTTCCCACAACAATTTACAAGCAATCCATACAATGCTATGTTTTAAACCGCACAGATTAGTGATGTTTCATACATGATTAGAGAGGAGATGAGGAAATGAAAATATGAAGTGTTTATATAATGCAAGCATGTGAAAATTTTTCAGTGACTCATAAAAATAAAAGCAATTGTAAATCCCAAGTAACAGCCCTGAATCTGTGCAGAAATGAACCACCTCCCAAGGAGTCTGTGACAAGTATTTTCACCTCAAATCTTCTCAATGCATACACAGACTGGCATACAAAAAGCTGGTCAAGAGGTCAAAAGTCAAAAAACTGCAATGCCACCCCTATATTTTTATAAATCCCCCTTTTATCTGTTTCTTTTCAGACCCTAGGCACGAGGCACTTACCTGTTCATAGCAGGATCGTTCATGAACGCTCGGTAACCCTGCAAGTAAAACTTGCAGAGAGTCAGAACTCCCAAAGCAACAAAAGAGACTGTGAAGACCAATCCCAGCAGTGAGTATGGAGTGCTACAGCATTCGGCAATACTGGCAGGAGAGAGAGCAAAAGAAACAAAAAGAAAATGTTGATCAGTTAAAAGCAGTGTGATGGGCTCTCCCCTTGTCCTGTTAACTGTGCAGGTTGGTTTTAAAGCAAAACTGGGACTGGTTTCAGGAAAATATTAAAAAGTTCCACACCGCCATTAAGTTCTCCAATAAAAGGAAAAGATGAGATGGATTTTATTACTTCTTTCCAAGAGGGAAGTTCATAGAGCTCCCCGCTGGAGGCAGGGCTGTGCTGTGACATCCCCGCAGTCCCCTCGGCGCTGGGCCACGTGGTGGCACTGTCCTGCTGCCGCTGGGGCTCGGAGCCACCGGCGAGCCCAGAGCCTCCACGCACCGAAGGCACTCGCTGGAATTTCCCCCAGCACCTCGAACATCCAGTTAAAGGAGATGGATTCACTGAGGGATGTTCCCCTCCCAGCCACAGTGAGGCACACCAACATCAAACTAATAAATCCTGCTGGGAGACTGGGGCTTTTTGTCAGCATCCCCATCAGGGTCAGGAGGGCAACGTCTGTCTCTGGAACGGCTGAGCCTGAAGCAGCAGAGTAAGGCAGCAGAGAAAGACCCCCTTCAGCAGGTTTCCTCCTCTCTTTTGCTACAGCAGTGAAATCCAAGAGACCCCAGACATCATCTGACAGCTGCATCACCCACTTTCAGGCTGCTCTTCTACTGGCCCTGGCACTGTGGTATTTGGAGAAGCCCAAGCCCCAGAATGTGCTTGAAACACAGCACTGCCAAACGCCAGGTAAAGAAGCAGCTGTTCAGCCAGGGTTTACACATCTGGAAATACTCATATGCATAACCCAACGTAATACACCGACACATTCATTAAAAAAAAAAAATCTTCATTTGTTCCTCAGGACAGCAGTCTTAAAAGAGAAACTGCCATGGTCAAAACCATGTCCTGCTAATTAGCAGAGTGATGAGTGAAGCAGTCCAGTGCTCTGACAAAAGTTTTGAGGAAGCCCATGCTTCAAAAATAAACAAAGCTCATCCAAGAGACATTTACTTTGTCTCTTTTAGTGACTGCTTAAACCTGAAATATCCTTTGAAAGCAGTTCACAGCAGAAAATGTTGATGTGTTTACATATACTATTTACAGTACTTCTGGTAAGCCTTCAAATTCTGTCTGTTCACCAAGCCAGGGGGAGCTGAAAAAGCTTTTAGATGTTCCTGGTGATCAAGACAGTGAGAAACACAGTATTTAAAGCAGTTATTTATGTAGGATATTTGAGGAACTCGAAGTTTTTCTTCAAAATAAATTATCAGAAATCAAGAATCCTGGATTTTCTGCTTTTTTGTCAGAGTAATGTTAGGACTCTTCTTAGAAAACTTGATTACTATGCAGGAGTCCCAGAGGAGCTTATGAGCTCAAGAGATGCCTGGGGAGCTTTATGATGTTTATGTGTCAAGCACAAGTTTATAAATTGTCCCAAAGAGCTCAACTCTTCATGGCTTCTCAAAAATCACAGCAGTTACAAATCCATGGAACAGGATTTTGAGAGGAACAACGAGAATAATGAAAGGTACAGAATAGTTTTAAACAGCAAATATCAAACAAGAGTTTCCCAGTCTGGGAAGAACAGACTTAGGCTACTCTCAGTTTTAGAGAAAACCTGATTTCCCTGTTTCCCCTCCCCAGTACATGAACTGAGGGGCACTGAATGAAACTATACTGATTCAAGCAATCAAAACGGATTTTTCAATACAGAGATGAGGCTGAGCTGTGAAAACTCCTTGCCTTGGGATCTTCCAAATGACAGAAGTGTACTTGGGTTTGAGGGCAGAAAGCACAAACTGACGGAAGAGTTTTTTGAGGGTTACTGAAATACTTATTAGCCACATCCAGCTAATGCAGCCTGACAGAAGAAGCTGGATGCAGGACTGGAAGCATCCTGTTTGTCAGAGAATGGGTGGGTGTCCTTCCAGGAACTCATCTGCAGCCACTGCTGGGAACTGGATCCCAGGCTCCATCAGGATTTGGTCTGACCCAGCACAGCCTCTGTGACCTCCTCGTGGAACTGCACAGCTCTTGTGCACACCCCAACTGCTCCCACCTGGATTCCAGCCTCACTGCTTTAAGCAATCGTTCACTCACAGGGCACAGATGCAGAATTCACTCACTTTCATGGAAGAGCACATCTTTTCATCTTTTCTTCCACTTTGTTGAACAGCCAGCACTACGTTATTACCTGACCTGACAAGGTACTTCAGCTCTCTCCTAGGGGTCAGAGGCTGTTAGTGGTACTATGAGAGTTTTTGTTTTAAGATGAATCACTGTTTTGTCCCTGTTTTGCTACAAATAGAGGTATAGCAATTTGGTGTAGGAATAAACTCAACTTCAAGGAAAAGGGTTGCTTCTCCCACTTCTTCTAAGTGCAGTACTCTATTGTAACAAAACCAAAACTGCAGAAGAAATGAACAGGAAGAAAAATTTCAGACCCCAGTGGTTTAGTTAACAGCCAGGTAACATAGTCAGTGCTTCTGCATGATGCAGGGTGACATCATAAGCAATTTTAATACTATATCCAATAAAAATCCCTGGCATTTCTCCTTAATGATAATTAATTCTGACAGCTTACACGGTGGCACCATAGACAGATACACAGAGCAAGGCAAGGAAAAGCCCAGCAACTGGAAAGTCTGATTGAAAAACTGTAGTGATGAAGAAGTTACTAATCAACCAGCAGAACTAATGATCCCTGAAGACTCAGTCCTGTGCTACTTGGCTGTGTTTAGACAACTATTACCCCTCTTTTCCCCATCCCACTATGGCACTGTACCTAATCTGTCTAACCCAGCTTCTGCAGCACCCCCAGCTCCTCTCTGCCCTGCATTCCTGCTCCCTTTTTATGTACAAGCAGCTGAAAAAGGCACGTAGGTTCTACCCAGGAGAATCCCTCAAACGCTGCCTTTCAGTAACATCACTAACACAGACCTCTATCCTTTATCTTACAACCTTTAAACTTTATAAAACTTTATGGTCTATAAAACTTCATATGTTTGTAGAAAGCTTCTACAAATCTGGTATCCTTCTGACCTTCACACCTCTGCCACATTAACCACTGGGCTCAAAAGTTGCTTTGGGGGCTGGGTGCTTTGGCTGCTTGCATGAACTCAAGAATGTGTCCCACACCAAACTGATGAAGCAAGACATCCAAGGCTCAGAAAGCAACATGATCCTGAATAAGATATCAGTTGGACTGAACTTCAGCTGAAATATTTCAGACTTAAAACCAATTTATATATGGAAAACAACTTCTGGACCAAAGCTCTGATTATGGCTACTCCTTCCTCAGATGAATATTCTGCTTTCTTTGGGAGCTCTCCCACAGTTCTATTACTGTCGTCTGCTCTGAATGGGATCCATGCCTTTGTAGGACAAGCTTAACAGGGTTTCTATGCATGGTCCCTGCAATGAGGACAAATATTTGTTGGGTATCCAAGTGCAATACAGCCAATATACACATCTCACCTCTAAAAGAGCACAGATACTCATTTCAGAAGACAGTTCAAGAGAAACCCAACTATTTGCAGGCTCCTGAATTACCTGGTCAAGAAGAGGAAGAGAAGCCTCTCTCTGGAGGCAGGCTGGTCCCTTGTACTGAAATAGGAATAGATCTGAAGAGCAAATAAGACGAGCCAAAACACCATGAAAAGCACTGGGACCACCAGCTGGTTCCACAGAGACATTCCCAGTGCCAGGAGCCCGTACACCTCCACCACCTGGGAAGACACAAAAAGGCAATTTGTTATTGAGTCACATCACCTGGGGTTTGATAACAAAAGGAAAGTCAACACTACAGTCACAAGGAAGCCAAGGATAATCCACATGACACCAGCCATCCCAAAGGAACAGAGGAGGTACATCAAACTACTTGGACAAAGGCAGAGCTCAGGTTCAGCAGTGACAGATTCCCAGCCTGTCTGGCAGGAGGGAGCAGCACCTGACTCCAGCAGCAAACCCTGAGACCAGCTCAGTGTCCCTTCCTACAAACACCTGGCTTGGAGCTGCTCCCTGCAGCCCACTCACAGCCAGAGGGGTGAGGACACGTGGCTTCAGGTCATGCCAACCCCCTCAGACCCTCTCACCCAGTTTAGGTCACACTAAAGCTGTTTTCTCTCTAGCTACTGCCGAGTCACTGCACACAATAGACACTGAAATGAGTCACCATAAAAAAAAGTAGTAAATCTATTTTGCTGACCTGTTTCTAAGGAAAAACTTAATACCTCACACATTTTATGCTTAAGTATCTCAAAAGGATCACATACCTATTCCACCAAGTGTTTTGAAATTCATGCTTAAGACTTGTATCGGAAGACTCTGAAGCTCAAAGTACTTCCTTTGTATTGCAAAGACTAAGTTACAATCATTTCCAAGAAGCTGGAACTTCATACAGCTGGACTTAGGTCAAAAGGAAACCACTCATAACTACTAATTCCTCATCACCTGCTTCCCACAATGACATAGAAGCCATCATGGCAGGGAAATTTCAGCAAATGCTAAAAAAGCAGACAAGCATGAGGGATATGACACTCACGAGACCTGCTGCAGTACTCGGGCTGATGGACAAGCAATATGCTGCTGGCAGGGACACAGTGCCAAGCTCCTGCTTTGCTCACACACTTGTCAAGGAAGTGCACCTGCCCCCAGGAGACTCCCCTGGCCTGGGACCAAGGCAAGCAATCCTGTGCAGCTCCTGGCAGAGTGCTCCACCACATCGGGAAAGGGTCATGCTACACTCATAATGTAGATTCATAACCGTGAGGCATTTCTGGCATCTTATGCTGCAAACAGGCAGCCAAGGTTCTGGGCCTGCTCTGAAATTATACCATTGGGCACAGCCTAACATACACACAAACACAAAAAGCTGCCCTGGTCCACCTGTCAGGGCTCTCAGGAAACACTCCTGGTGTTTAACATCCCAATATTCACTAGGTTTTGACACTGATACCAAACCCACAATCAAATCCAGCCTAAAATAGCAGTAAACTCACAAACACCAGTACAACACTGAAAACCAGCAACTGCTCAGAGTTACAGCAATGGAAATAGAAGCAGGAAAACGTTCCAGTTGGAAAGGCAATATCCTCCTCTGAAATACACATCTAGGCTTGATTTGTAGCAGAGTTGCAACCACTTACATGAACACGCCATGAGCCAATGTTTTTTCTGCTGTTTCAGGAATGCAAGCAAAGAGCAGCAAGTTCTTAAAATACAAAAATCCTGGGCTTTGCCAGTACAGTGTGAAAACCACTCACAACTACTCACTGCAATTCTACTACATGCATTTAGAAAAGCAGCATCCGACATTCTTACAAAGCCAGTGCCACATTACAAATTTTCTGCCATTTTTTCTGTATTTCCAAGGGAAAAAATCTTTATGGCCGCTGCATAAAAAGCCAGGAGAAAGAGTATGATCAGTGTCCAAAGGCCAGGAATACAAGGAATACTTCCTCATGATTACTGTAATACAGCCCAGCATGGAAAGATTTGAAATACTGGGATGGGGCAGGGGGGAGACAAGCAGCTCTAGAGATGAGGAGGAGACTTGGGTAACAGCAACTCAATTGTGACAAACGAACAAAAAATCAGCAAGAAACAACTATTTTCCCCCCTCAACCTGGAATGTATTTGCAATTAAAACATTTGTAAGATGTTGAAGTGTTTTAAACATAAGTGTCTAATAAAAAATAGATACAGGTCTCCAATCCACATCTAATCTGAAACTGACTTCAGAAAGCCAAAAAGTGCACCCCTTCATGCACATGGAAAATGGAAGTGCTACCTCCAACCTTTTGCAAGGCTTTTGAGCTGTACAGACGTGCAATTGTTGTACCCCAAATGTTACCACTCATACAGAGTAAGCATGGTATTTTTATTCTCACTGGAAAACAGGATATTGAAGCTTTGCCAGTTAGCTCCCAAAGTAGTTTTTAACTGGCAAATCTACAAGCCAGGGGAGGTTTTGATTGGATATTGGGAAAAATTTCTCCTTTGAGAGGCTGGTCAGGCATTGGAAGAGGCTGCCCAGGGCAGTGGTGGAGTCACCATCCCTGGAGGGATTTAAAAGATGTGGCACTAAGGGTCATGTTCTAGTGGTTGGACTTGATGATATCAGAGTTCCTTTCCAACCTAAACAAATCTATGATTCCATGGATGAGGTCACACCATGCTAGGTGCTATACAAACACAGAAGGATAATCCTGCTCTAAAGACCAACTACATACAAAATAAATAACCAGACACCAATGATCAACGTGACAGGCTGAGACCTTGGCACAGGAGACATCTCCTGCTGCCAAGTTGTTGTTTGTGTATGACAGATATGACAGCAAACAAGACCTTTAAAGAAGGTTTTGAAAGAGCTTAACAAGTTAGTTTTCAGACTGCTTCTGGACTGAAGAGCAGAAGGCAAAAAATCCCAGTGGCTTGGTTAGCAAAAAAATCCAGCCAGTGGCAAGAGCTGAAATAGTGGTTCAGTCAAAAGTCAAGCAAGCATCAATCCACTTATGTTGAAATATATAGAAGGATGCATATACATACATATTTTATATTAAAAAAACAGATGTGATGTTTCTGTGCCACTGAGAAAGCATCTTTTCAATTAAACTTATATCAGATGTCAAAGCATTAAGAAAATGGACACGTCAGCTCAGTCTTCTTGTTCAAGGTCTCAGTAATGTTGCTGCTCTGAAGAAAATACCACAGACTTTTCAAATCACTGTTTAAATTAGAAATCACTAAGTCAGTGATTATTAGAGACAAAATCAACTTCGGTATCACTCCCAGTTTTACACTTCTATAATGACAAACACTTTTCATACAGAAACCATTTCTTGAAACGAACAGCTACTACAGTGAATGCCCAGGGATTACCTTCCTCACTTAACAAGGCTGCAAATAAATTCCATTCTGACACAATCTTGTCTTTTAGCCTGGATTTGGGAAGGAATAAGTGAAGTCCAAACAAAGTGGCCATGCTCAGCTGGCCAGCAGCATAATTCTGGCTCATGTCTTAACTGCTCACCCATCCAAAGCTATCATAAATTACAGAAAGAAGATGCTATGGGTAGGAGCTCATCTGGTTGACTAAGAAAAGATGAGTTAGCACACAAACACAGGTGCACAGAAGACAGCTGAAGTAGTTTTTTACTTCTTTCCCGCACAAAAGGCTCAGAAAACAGAATTGCTACGTTCACCGTCTTACCTGGACAAGCTCTCTGTACGCAGATTTCGCCAAGTTATAGGGCACCAAAAGATTCGATGCCAGGAAGTAGAGAACTTCCAAGCCGGTGAAAATCATGGCGAATTTGTTGATGATGACGATGGTCTCGAGCGGGACGAGGCAGAGCCGTGCCAGCAGAGGGAGCATGTGCGCGGAGAACAGCCAGATCTGCTTGGTCTTCATGACGCAGGAGCAGAGCGTGCACACCACCAGCTGCCCTGGAAACGCGACACAGCACTTCAGAATCAAGCTGATTATCCCCCCTTCAGGAAAAAGCGTATTTTAATACGTTATCTTTCCAGAACACCGTTATCGACATCCAGCATATTACGGCGGTTCTAACTAGGACATCTCTGTTACGAAACCAGGCTCCTCTCCGGGTCTTTGCTGGGTCACTAAAGTTACCCTTTCCAAAGTGCGCACAGCGAATGCTTTCACTTCCCAGATTAGCGAGCTGTAAACCCAAAACACATGCAGAATCAGATTAATAAAGCCCCAGGAATAAATCATACAGAGGATAACCCAACAAGCCAGTCCTCTGTTTCCTCACCACCCCCAGCTCAGCTGAAATCCCATCAGTGTCTGTACACACAGCAGCTTTTCTGAAGCCCAGCTACACTATTTCATCCTGACCTACACAAAAAAGCAATCAGAGGTCCCAAAAGGCTTTTAAAGCAACAATATTTACACTGTCAAGAGGAATTACTGGCCAAGAACAGCAACAGGAGAACAGCCAGGTCAGCAGCAGAGACTTCAATAATTTCATAATGCCCTAAGGCAGTTGCTCAGAATGATCACTGAAGCTTGCAAGTGACAGATAATTAACAACTAAATTCTCTTTAATAGCTGATGGGGACACAAGCATGAGCACATCTCCCACACACCCCCACAGATTTGGAGGGTGGTATTTCTAAAGCACTAAAACCACTCCAGTATAAATGCTCCCATCAGAGCAAGGTATAACTGAAGTTGTACCCTTGATCCCAGAGGAAACTTGAACGGGGCAAAATGCACATTGCCTGGATAAAAACAATCCTCACTCATCATTTTGCAGTAAGGAAGAAATTTATGGTGTATTATTTGAAAACAGACCCTTGTTCACCATCTAGGTTAATTTATATCTGAATGTCACAATATGCAGTACTAAATTCAAGTGCTAATGCCCTGTTTTGGAACCACCTCCATAATGTTTGCATTTCATAACTCTCCCTGAAACCAGGATCTGGCCTTAGGAAAACAGAGGGACCAGACCAAGGCCAGTAACATCTCTAGGTCAGCATGAACTCCATGTGCTCACATAAGCTCACTGACCTTGTAAGCCCTTCTGGATGGGCTGGAGAGGGAAGCTGCGAGAGGAGAAACAGCAGTACCAGGGTTTTGCTTTCATTCTGCCAAGCTTCCCTACCTAGGGAAGGACTTCTGCTTTCAAAATAACTGCAACTGAGCTGAAAGCCATCTCTAATCTCTACTACTTAAGCATACAAAGTTCTCCCTCCTTCTCGCTGTCCTCTTTCAAGTTAAATTCCTACTGTCAATTTGATAGATGCATTTCTGAATTAGCAGATGTCTCTGCAGAACAAGCACCCTTGCTCTCAGCAAGGCACTATCAGCATACTGGGTCTTCTGAGCCTCAGAGAAAGTTACTCTACTCATCTCTTTAGACGTTCAGCAGACTCCAGCTCTGAAGCATTTTCCCTCTGCTTTGTTGTTCTCTGCCCACACACACGTTGCTACAGCCCTATTTAAGACTCCACCAGCACACTGCTGTGCTGTCATATTCAGAAGCCTGGCAGGCAGCTTGCGAGGATTTCTGCGACTCATGGTAACTAAGGCAACTCAGTTTCACACACAAAGGGACACAAACACCAGCACCCAATGTGTTCTTCAGCATTTAATAAGACTGCCGTCATCTGAAATCAAATACTGCGACAGCACCACATTAAACAATCCAGGGCTCTCTGGGATGACTGGAGCTCTCCAGCCACAAATTAGAGCCTCTGAGTTCAGCCTCAGTAAACAGCAGAACCTGCTTTCCTCCAACAACCACACGTGGAGTATGCTGCTCATCTCTGCTCAACTCTGGCCTTCCTACCCTTTTAATTTAAACAGAGATCAAAAGTTACTTGTCATGGGAAGAAGAATTGTACACACCATGAAAGGAAATACATGGAGCACTTCCTCTGGAGGCTCCAATCTCCCCCCTGAAGTGTGCACCTTGTCATTTCTCAACCCCTGCAGGAAGGCATGAATGCCTCCAATGGAGCTTTGAGTGATGATGCTTCCCATTTTAAACTGGGGTAGCAGCACCTTAGTTCAGGGGCAGCCAATCTCTCTCTGCAGTAAATCACACTTTATCTCATGTGGGGCTGTACAGCATCAGTCATCAACAACACACACCAAGATCAGCCAGAGAAAGTAGCCTGTACCTCATATCAAATCATAGATTTTAACACTCTAGCTATCTGCTAAGACTATCAAATCCAGGTGAATGCTTGCACCCTGTAAACTGAAATGCTGTGGCCTGAAAACTGACAGACACGGCTAAGGAACCCAACAGCTGGAACACCCCTGGAAGACACCAACCAGGTTCCTCTGCTAGGGAATGAGGCAATAAGGAAGAAATCCATTGTGTGAACTTCCTGCCCATTCTTTTCCCTTCCTCAAATCTCCACAAATACCTTAAACATTGCTGACAGGTAGCCAGAGCCTCTCAGCTCGTAAGAGAATGGAAAATGTTCAACAAGAAAGCTGACATGGCACAGCCACTGTACAAGCCACTTGGAGTAGAGAAGCATCTTTATTTCATTCACAATTCTAAAAAGCTGATGTTAACAAACTCCCTAGCTCCATCAGTGACTGTTACTCAAAAACAAAGCATCCAAAAGTTAATACAGAACCCCATTACTGTGCCATAAGAATAAGCCAGTCTTCACAGTAGCATCACTTGCAAAACCACGCAGCAGCTTTGAAAAGTTCACAGCTGACGTGCTCCCAAAGTAGCTCACTGGTCCAAGGGGCCATCTCCAAAGACACTGATTTCTTCCATCCAGCACTTAGGAACGTATTATTATCCCCAGACAACAGTCACCAGACTGAGTTAGATGCAGGGGAAGAAACAACTGAGAGATCTCACTCAGAAAGTATGAATGACCAAAAGCATTAACACAGGTTACATTTGTGAACCAACTGATACTGTACCTCATTCCCTTAATTCTGAGCAGAACTTTAGGAATCAGAGCTGTACCAGTAGCACCATTATTCCACTCCCTTATGCACCTGCTTTGGTGCCTGTGTCAGCAGTGCTGCAGCACAACACCCTGCCAGAATGTGTGAGAAAAAGATGGAGCAAAGCACCTGTACATTCATTTTGCTGTGAAGATGACAACACTCAGTGCTGTGCATTCCTGAGACTCTACTGAATAAATATCCTTGTATACAACAAATCTGAGAAAACATTTCATATTTATACAAAACACTGTCAAGCCTCACAGACCACTTTCACAAGTCTTCCTCAAAGATGACTGCTTGTCATCAAGACCAAAATTACACTTTCAAGTTGGCTTTAAGAGAATGAGGAAAATTAGGAACGGGGATATTAAGTATGTTAACACATACACATTTTTTAGTACAGTCACAAGCACCTATTTCTGAAACGCAATTACACTAAGGGGACATTTTAGTCTGATACCCACTACAACCCAACTTTATGTACTGCATAAAGCCATTATCTTTTTCTCACTTGTTTTTAATCCCTATTGAAACCTGGATGCAGCACGCTGGATTTGAGTCTCAGTTTCATTTTTAAGTGTTACTGAATGACACAATGCCTCCTGACCTCTCCTGCCCAGGCCTGCCTGCTGCTTTGTGAAGCTCTCTGAAGGATTCTGCTCTACCACAGAACCCTGCATTGCACCTGGGAGAGATTCACAGGACTAATTAAAAACACTTCCTTATAAAAAACACACCAAAAGCTTTAGATGTACTTGGGTGTCATTTGACAAGACAGAAAAATATATTTAGACATTCACAAGAGAGAGGAAACGATATCTAAATAATATTTCCTTGAAAATTATGAATGTTACTTCTATTAAAAATATTAAACTCAAAGACAAATGACACATTTGAAAGTAAGGATGCAGGCAAGCAGGAGATGTGTAAATTCTATCAGACCTAACATACTGTAAAGTAGTAAACCCATTTTTATCTGCCAGTAGCAGCTGCAAGTAAACAGAAAGCAGCTGAGTTTTGCCAACTGTACATGGCTGACTAAATCTGTCAATAATCTGATGAAAACCATAGATCTTAGTGAAAGGAATTAAGGAAGATTTTTCTTCCAAGCTTGTCTCAGGCTTCATTTTAAAATACACATGGTGTGTGTGTGTATTCCAGTATCCTCTCAGGAGAACATATGGTTTGATGTAGCAACCTTAACACTGAATTTATTATCTTCTAATCAAAGTTCAAAGGGTAAGGGAAGCACTCTGGGAAGTCCAATTCTTTGTGATTTATTTGGGATTTTTAGGTAGGGAAGTCATCTCTGCTATTAATCAAATAATTTAAATGTGTTTTACTTCAAATGTGTTATTCCTTAACTCTTTAATTAGAAATATCCTCAGGAGTCTGTAAAAAAACCAGCAGCCTGTAGTCCCATGCACACACCCACCAATGTATTTCACCAGATTTTGTAAGAGGATGAGAGAGTTCAGCTATAAAGCCAATAAAGAACTAATGTGTACAACACCTGAATTGACAAAAACACTACAAATGCACGTTACTACTGAAATTTCTACAGTACTTTCCACATAAAGGTTATTATAGACACTCCAGTTGTTCTGAATCAGACTGCAAGTCTGAGAATAACAAAGGCAGAGCATAACAAACAGACGTGGAAAGTATTTCAGAGCTGCAAGTATGAGGTATTGGTAAACCAGTGGCACAGAAAAAACCAGGCAGGATGCAGCTATCCTCCCATGCCTCTTGCATATTAATAAGAATCACAACAAATTAAAGTAATAAAAGAGATTTGAAACCGAGAGGTAAAGCATGCACAGGTTTCAATGAAGAGAATTAGAATCTCTCCTCTCAATTATTTAAAGCACTTACCTACTAAAGCAGTCATGAAACGGTTCATAGAGAGAGGCTCCAAGTACATTGGTCCTTCATAGCCTGATTCCAATTCACTCCTCACATAATCCCTAAAAAACACAAACCCACAAACTATTATGATCCATCTGATTCAGACAAGAAGCAATTTATTCATTCCACATATATGTAAGTTCAGTGTATGTCACAGCCAATTAACTAAATTGCAAAAAGCAATATTAACACTACTGTTCCAGCAGCCACTGATGGAAGGCTCTAACTGAGGCATGACTTAAGCGAGAGCAGAATTATCTGTAATTAGACTCACTGGCAGAGCTGTAAAAATCCTTTGGGACATCTAAGCTGTTCTTCAGAGCGTGGCCTCAAACTGCTTATTGACAAAGCCTCTTAAGCACCATTCCATTTCTAAGTATCCTTATTAAGTGTTTTTCTTCCTAACAGCAATTTCTTCTCCCACCAGCAATGTGCGGGAAAAAAAAAAGCTGAGGGCTTGACAGAGAGATCTTTCAATTTAATGCTTATAGTATTTTGCACTTAAGAAGTTCTTTGCATTCAATTAAAAAATAGGCGTGAAGGAAAAGCAATAGTCATGGACTAGTCAGGAACAGTTGCTACATCACCCTTTTGTCCAACACAATTTAAAAGTTTAGTTCTATCCTACCAGATACCCACAAACTGATAAAACACTATTGACAGACACAGTAAGAGAGCCTGGAAATCTGTAGTTCCTCTCAGAAAAGGTGGGCTGGGAGGGTGGGCTCTGGCAATCAAAGTGAAAGGTAAGAACCTGAGGAGCCTGTCAAGTTTTTGCTGTTGGTGGTCATCCACTGGTTCTACCCTCGAGTAGGTTAACACATCAACAGAACTCAAATATGAACCTCACACTAAGAGCAGGCATTTCACACTTTCAGAAGCTGATCCTGGAACAGCACAGCAGGAATTCTGCAGTGGCTCCTTAATCCCCTGCCATCAGGCAGCAGGGAATACTCCCAGCCTTCCACATCCAGATCCCAGATCCACGTTTCTGCCATGCCCTGCGAGCCTTCCTGCTCCACTCCAGGGTGGCTGCAGCTCCACCCTCGTTAGGACACCACCAGCTCTGCCATCAGCAGCACAAAAACCCTGTGCTTGTTTCTGGCTGATCCTGTCCAGCCATTCACGTCTACCTGCATCACATCCCGGGAATGCCAGACACACACACTTGACCTGACCCCACATGGAGCTCGCAGTCTGTTTGCTCGAGGGGCAATTCAGTTATTCTGTGTTTATTTTTATCAGTGAGGCAAGCCACACTTGCTGGGAACAGATGCAGACAAAGCACAGCAAACAGGACTCGAAACCACAGCCAATACAAGAATTGCTCTTTTTATTTCAGTGCAGAAATAGATACAACTTAGTGCTGCTGGGACCATTCACTTCTTCTCAGAAATGTGGAAATATACCCTTCTCCTAGGATTAGCTTGCTACCCCAAGCAAAGCTATTCACATTTTCACTTGCAAAAAATCTCTGGAATTCAAGACATAAATCTGAAAGTACTAAAACAAACACGTCAAAGCCTGTTCTTCATAGCTGACAATGCTGCCTACTCAGAGCAGCTTTTCAAGTGTCATAGTATAGGTGAGGTATGTTGAAATAGGTTCTTTAGACTGCAACCTACAATTAAAAACACATTAGGACTGAAAAGGCACCTAAAACGACAATTCTAGACAGAAATCTTCCCCTTGCTCTCCAGGTATAGCTAAGCACCAGTGCTTTTTTTTCCACCTTCCAAAATCCATAAGATTGTAATCCTTAGGGCAAAGAAGGGGTTTTTTATTTATTAACATCATATGGACCAGCAGAAAGCACTTTCTGAAAGCATCAGTAATACAAATAGGATAATCCATCAGTTACAAAAGAGAGAAAAAAATAACAGCACTTGCAAGATGCTGAAGATGGCTTTTTGTCTTAGCAAAATCGTACTCCATCCTCTAATTTTGGGTGAAAACACTGGCTATTTCTAAGCTGCTGGAAGGAAAGCAGTGAAGACATCAAGTTTCTTCTATATTTGTTAGGAAACAGGTTACAGAATCATCCAGGATGCCAAGTGCAGCAAGATGACCTTACACAATTTATCTCAGAGACACGAACAAAGCTGCACTTACAGTTGCTTCTTCAACACCAGAACGTGCTTGGAGATGACCCAAATTTCTTCGAGCTACATTTCTTGCTGTTGTCTGATTCAGTCATCTGCACAGAGGTCTGCACTTGGCTGAATTCTCTAAGTAACTCTCAATTATAATTGAGTTTTAGGCCCACCAGCTTGGAGAAGCAATGTTTTAAGATCTCCTAAATTTTTTAAACAGTATTTGTATATGATGCCTGAATGAGGAAAGTGAAAGCAATGATTCTCTTATTACCAGTACAAACACAAGGATCTTTTGGCACAGACACCAATCAGAAGATGCCTCAAACAGCTGCAGTGCCATACAAGATGCTGAAAAAAGCAAGTGCCTGCACTCAATTTTGATCAATTAAAGCTGTATTAATCTGCAGCTTTTACATTTGAGGATTGTTCATTTTACTGCAGCAATGTAAGAAGAATACTAAAATCATTATTTACTAGTTAATGAAATGACTGAAACTACATTACTTTGGAGAATCAGAATTTAAGAAAAAAGCTTAGATCAGACTGTCTACTGTTCATTCTGCAGATGCATTCCCAGCCTCATTTAATCCAACTGCTGGCCTGTTAATAGGTACCCATGGACAGCCATGACTAAATTGCCCTACAAAGGTGAGGAGATAGAGAGCTTCACACACAATCATTTTTTTGTTACTGAAATACAAGAAAGTCTTTTTGCATTACTAAAAATACGCTTTATAATTGACTGACATAAGGCACAGTGGTTATCTGACCTAACTGACTCATACTGCTGACATTTAGTTTGGCTGATTAATCTCCACTGTCAACATCAAACACACTCTCCTAGGTTTCTAATGTCTACAGACAACCTTAAAATTAAGTGTATTTTAAGTTTATCCATAAGAAATAATTCAGTCTCCCGCTCCCTCCCTTCGCATTTTAAACTCTGTGAGGCTCAACACACTTAGGATATAATCATAATAAAACTGCAAAACATGAAATAAGATAATGATGTAGACTCGAGTTTTAGCATTAACAGTGTGTTTAATTGCATCACCTCTATTCTGCATAACTGCACCACTTATTTTCCCAAGTTGCTTTTTGCTGGAAATGGGTAAAAGAAATGTGATCCTTTTAAGCAAGACATCTGTGCTACTACATATAAAATAAAACCAGTGTCCACCTTCCTTTCAGGAGCAGCAGGACTGGTAAATTAATTTAGTTCGCTGGATTCTCTTTAACTGTGTTCTTTTGTCTGAGTGGTTTTCCTTAGCATGAGCAGCTGAAGTTGCTGGAGTCTTCAGCCACAAGCTGCAAGCTCCCACCTTGGAAAGCTGAACTTGTCTTGAACTTCTGCTCAGTTATGTGAAGGGCAACCCTGAGACCAGCATGAACTCTGGTTCACAGCAGAAGCTGCAACCCAGACAAAAGCAGCCAACGCCCACCTGGAGACAGAGAAAGAATCCAACAGGGAACGAGAAGACCCCAGACCACGCACCACTGGACCAAGGGGTGTGTGAAGAATGGTGCACTGACTGTAAGGGTACAAAGGCTCAGGGATTTGTGTGTTCTGGGTCCCTGGCTGGAGGCACTCAGCTCAAGCTGCTCCTATTGCTGTGCCATTCCATTATTAAACTAATTTTTCTTGGAATTGGAAACTCTGCTGGAATTGGAATCTCAGACCACTTTCACAACTTGTTATCTCCAAATATCCAAGTGTTGGCATCAGGTGAGTTCACCAGGTACCTCTGGAGCAGGAGGCATTGAAGGGTGACTGTTAAAATTCCAAAAGCGGATTTGGAGAACATCTAGCAGTGGGTTTGAGTTCCTCTCAGTATCAGGGTGTGTTCAAGTCCCTCCTCTACTGCAGCTCACTTAGGGCTGCACAGCCTGATCAGCGTAATGTGCACACACAAAGGGGATTCAAATTCCACATGTAAAAATGGGATTCAAGTCCCTCATAGCAATGGGAAATATAATCCTTCGGATACAAACTGCTGGCCAAATCTGAGACTAAGACTGGATCCAGCTGCACCCACACTGCTCTCTGAACCTCCTGACTCCACAGGTGGGTCTCCCTGACAGTCTTTTTTGCTGCTTTTTCTTTATTCTTTCTGGTAACATGGAACAAACCTGGCGTAGAAAAGGGGATGCCCTTGGCCAAGGTATTGCAAAATTGGGAAAAGATTTATGGTACAGCTCAATTATCTAAAAAGCACACAGTGGCCTTGTGCCAGGAGGAATGGCCATATATTACTAGGACAGCTGGTGGGGGCCCCAGGAAATTTGGCCACTACATGGAACTTTCAATCAATTAAGACTCACTTATTTACGACACCGCTTAAAGGACAAAAGCCCTGCACAAATGCATTACTGTTTTAGGAAAAGAAAATTGGATACACCAGTCTCATGTCAAATGAGGGGTGAGTAACCAGCCAGCTAATGAATGATGGCACTGTGAAGAACTGATACTCTGAAGAGATGAAGTGGGACAGCTCACTCACCACTCTGGTGCTGTTAACCCAGATGACCACAGCTGCATGGCTAAGTACAAAATCGATGCGCAATTCAGTGTGGTTTGAAGATAACGAGACTAAAGAGGAGCTAATTCACATAGATTGTCAGGGGCTGGGTGACCAAACCTCTGTAAAACCCAAAGAAAGAGCTCTCATTTTTTGTTGTGTGTTGGATACAGCTCATGATCCAACTTTAATAAAGAGAACCAGCAAGACCAAAGTTGATTGCCCCAATGCTACTTTTGTTTAACATTCATGTCCAGCTGCTGTGTGTGGTTGGACATCTGGATTTCAAATAAACAGAACTGATGTTAATGTGACCCGTGAAAAAAATTAACTTAATACGAACCACTGTCTTACAGCCCAGCACAATGAGCTTAGTTACCCTCCCTCCACCAGTAAGGGAGGAGTTGATCCCACAAACTTCTGAAATCAGCACTGGCTTTCAGCTGCATTCAAGCATGATTGTAGATACAATCTATGGTAGCCACAACCAAGAGAGAAGAGGAAGTGTGTATCTTACACACTGAAATTTAGAAAAAAATTTAAAATTGGGATAATGTGACTGATTTTGAGAAAGAATTCCAGCTGTGGTGGTAACCAGATGATTTCCCATATAACCCCAGAGTAATAAGGCCACAGCTTTTGTCTCAACAATATGCACCCTATCAGAATACACCACAGACCCAATCCCTGTGTTAGGACTGAATCATGATGGAACTGCTCTCTATCCACTAGAGCTGAGTATGGGCCCAACAAAACAGTATCAAATGGCAGGATGTCAGTGTTGATGTGCCTGTTGTAGGAGAACAACAGGGATTTATTTGTGAAAGTAAAACCATCAAAGCTCAACATATTTGTTTTGACACTGAACAAAATGTCTGTCACTTGAAATACATTCCAAAGAAACCCCTGAAACTGTACTTGCCTATGTTGGAAAAGGATGTGTTTGTGTAAGAACTCTTTGTAGTCTTATGTTTGTAAATAACATCACTGTAGGGACAAGTAATCGCTCAATTACTTCTAACTGCAGAAACACTGTGGGATGCAATTTTAATTATTCAGCTCCTATTATGGCCAATCAATGGTTACAGTCCAGTGATACTTAAGCTAAAATTTACTACCTATCCCCATCAGAATGAATCCTGCACTGGTGAAGAAGCCACTAAAACCTGATGACCTGTATCAACTCCTGGAACATGTCCAAAACAATGGACAAAAAATTCTAGTCACCATTCAGTGCAGAAGAGATGCATCATGTCAAAGAGTGAAGAAGGAGGCACAACACTGATGGTGGAAAACTCTCTTTGGGTGGTCACCCACAGCAACAGGAATCTATATTCAGATGCTCCATCCAGTGGTGACCTTGTTTGCTCTGCTTTTGTTGTGCCTGTTGCTTGTAATAACATTGTACGTGAGACTAAGGGTTGTATTTAAAGAATTCATGCGTTCCTTTCCTCTTACTGAAAAACTTCATGGGTTCTTCTGGACACCTTAGCAGGAATGCTTAATAACAAAAGCAGGACTGTTGTAAATGCAGTTTAGTTAGCTGCGTCTTTTTAATTGTATTCTTTTTTCTCAGTGGCTTTGCTTAGCTAAAGTAGCTAAAGCTGCTGGAGAGTCAGGCCACGAGCTCCAAACTGTCACCAGGTCCAAGCTCCCACCTAGGAAAGTCAAGCTTATCTTGAACTTCAGCTCAGTTAACATGAAAGGCAGCCCTGAGACCAGTGTGAACTGGAAGATAAGGAAGCTACAACTCAGCAGAAGCTGCAACCCAGCCAGATAAAAGCAGCCAACACCCACCTGGAGACAAAGAAAGAATCCAACAGGGAACAAGAAGATCCCCAACCAAAACCCACCAATGGACCAAGGGGTGTGTGCAAAGCACATGAAGAGCGGATGAGGGACGGGTGTACTGACTGTAAGGGTACAAAGGCCCAGGGATTTGTGTGCTTTGGGTCCCTGGCTGGAGGCACCCAGCTCAAGCTGTTCCTATTGCTGTGCCACTCACTTATTAAACTAATTTTTCCTGAAACTAGAGACTGCTGCAGGAAACCCAAGGCAAAAAAATTTCATTAAATTGGATTTTGGGTTTTTAAAGCTGACTTCTCTTTTTTTCCATAAACAGATGGTATGTTATTTCCATCCAAATTGCCAGGTTAGCATGCTACATACAAATGCAGCATCTTCTTGGATGCTCCATGTATTCACAAACACTACCTAAACCATCTTTATGCATTAAGGTAATTCTCAGATCCACAGACAAGGCAACAAACATTTAAGAAATTAAGTGACTTGTCAAGGTCACATAAACCTGCAAGTCTGAACTCAGAGCTTAACTGTAAAATTCAGATGATCTTATTCCCAGACTTGCAGATGAACTGCAAGCTATTTCTGGGGTGGAAAAAAAGCACTGAAAGCTGAAGTCTTTCAACAGCTCAGAATTTCCAGGACACTGCAGAGTCACAAGTGCCAGATGATTCTGGTCTTGTTCTATAATTTGCACTAACCAAACTGGCCTCAATATAAGACCTCTTCATCGGTCTTAAATAGCATCCCAACTGGTAGTACAAGCAAGCAAGTCCCTGGAAGTTTTCAGCTCCAAGCAGAATTACTAACAAAAAACACTGAAAAACAGTTTGCACGTGTGACTACCGTATGTCTTGTTATGATCAGGCTGCTAAATAGAAACATCAGTTGGAACTGGATAACTTTGGCAACAAGAACAACGGCTCTGCCAACAGATATGTCTGTCACATTTTACTGTTTTCAGTCTGAAAACAAATGGGATTCAAAAATTCTTCTGTAAGGCTAATTCAATGTCACTCCCCACATGTGATTCCCTGATTGTACAAAGGCTTCAGCTGAGAGCCCCTTGCACTGTGCTTCCTTCCAAACCAAATCAGCCTCAGTCTAGGGAAAGGGTAAATTCACTCAGAAGTGTCAGCAGCTACATTTGCCTTGCAAAATACCTCGGGAATACTGCTGGACTACTTGAATCCATGACATCTTTTAATTAAATATATTTTTTGTGCTAGTTGATGCAAGATTTAATTAAAATCTTTATTAACTCACTCCAGGAGCACCAAATAGAGAAAGCTTAGTAGGAACATACCTAACAGTCCAGGCAATAGGTACTGAACATGTTACAATGAAGACTATAAAGTCTCAAACCTCACAAAGCACCAGAAGTCAGAATTCCTATTATACAGAAACACAAACAAGGTATTAAGCAATCACAGTGCTATCCCTTGATGTATCAACTAAATGCAGAACATCTCCCTTTCTTCTAAAAAATTTAAAGACCTGGAGTGTCATAAACACATCCAGCTGTAAATGTTCTGGATCAAAGCCCCGTGTCTGATGGGCATTTGTTACTAGCTTTATTATTTCAACACAAGTTCTTAAATAAAGTTTAAGTTGCCTTTTCTAATAAATAAGCCTTTAACCCTATAAGAAATACTCACAAATTCCATCTGTAACAACTCAGGAATCCCCTGAGGATGACAAATAAACTCTTTTTTCCTTCCTACCGAGGCAATACGAGGCTATAACTCCTCTCTTGTACACTCATCCTTTTCAGGAAATCACTAACTGCAACTCTGACAGCCACAACAGCGACATGTCAAGGCATCACAAAACCTTCATTAACACTCCCCTGAACTGCAACGTATCAAGAAAGACTTTGCAGCAAATGCTCTAGAACAACAATTTTGATGCAGAAATAACAAAACGATCACTTCCATTAAATCAATTGAAAGCACATTTTTAAGTGTTTCCCATCAGCAGGCACCAAAATAAGTCAGGCTCAAATCCATATTTTCAAAACTTCCCATGCAAAGTCTTTAATGTGATGGCAGTGTCTTTGGTTCCAATCAAACATCGTGTCAGTATGGAAGTTTACAATGGCTTTCAACAGATTTACCTCGGGCCAAACAAAGATGGTTGATTTCGTCTTGTTTGACTCAGAGTTCTCCAGCCTCTAGCTCTGCATTTTAGATCCAAAATACCTGATTCCACTGTCAATTCATCCTTGTGTAATATATTTTAAGAATAAATTCCACTACTACTTTGCTTTTACTGGATTCCAGATCCCTATTTGCTCTCTCGCCCGAGGTGCCAGGAAACTAAAAGTAACATCCTGCCTGCTGTGTAAAACACCCCAGTGCTGAAAGCATTTCAGCTGAGCCACTGAGTAACTTCAATTACTGCATCAGAGGCCACATTTGGTCTTGTGGTAAGTGCTTTCTCTTCTTAGATTAAGGGACATTACACTCCCCAGACAAGTAGCTCCAAATTCCTGCTGTATTTTCAACGACTTAAAAGAACTACTTGACTGCATATTTAATTCTGTAAACTTTTCCAAAGACAGAGAACAGCAAGATATATTTAGGTGTCTGACACAGAAAAAAGGCATTCACAAAACCACTTATAGAAGGTATTAACAAAATTAAAGTTATTTTTCTAATTCCCAAACCAAGCTAGCAAAAATAATCAATTTATTCTTACCTGGAAATTTGGTGCCCAGCATAAAGCAGCAGTGCAGTCAAAAAGTACAGGTAAAGCTGAACCAGGTGTTGCCTTGGTAAAGTTAGGAGCACAACACTTAAGATGTAACCTATAACAAAAAGCAGAAGTTGGTATTTTTAAAAATTCTATCTAACACAAATAAAAATAACACTGAGCATGTTCACAATTTGAGATGGGGACACACAGGCTGTACTCTATATTAGTCATATTAAAGCACACTACAGCTATCAGAGTTGCATAAATCAAGGACAGGAACTGACACAGCCTAGGATTTGTAGATATTTATCCCAGCAGTTCCTGCACTTCTCATCAGCATTTAGTGAGGCTGTTGAAAATGACCCAGTGCAGATCCACCTTTACTCTTCAAGACCAGGGCCTGGCTGCTCAGCAGCCTTCCAACAAGCAGAACACTGATCCTTATTTTCCTAAGGATCTCACTCAGATACCCAAATAAAGCAGTACTTTGAAGTCCACTTCATAACTGGGTGGTACATGCCCATACTCCTCTTTTCCAGACAGGCTGTGGGTCAAAAACCCAGCACATGGTGCCCTTACTAATATTTATTTCCAGGCTCTCTCTCCATCACTGCAGTGCACTTGTGCTCTTTCTGAAGGTCACCTCAAGTGCCTGGCACTGAAATTAATTTAGAAAAACAACCCAGCAACAGCTAACAACTCCCCTGAAGCTAAGAACAAAACGCCATAGAAGAACTTATCCTGACCCTCACAGCTACGCCAGTCACGTCACATTTAAAGTTTCACACATCTATTCAGCAACAAGGCACAGTCTTTTTAGCTGAGTTAATTTATGTTTTGAGGTTTTTAAATATATTTAATAATGCAACTCTAGATTAAGCATTCATAAGCAGTGGCACAACCAGGTACTACAGAACAGCTTGGGAACACAGCATGTTCCAATATTTGAAAAAGATACTATTTCAGAGTCAGTGTTTATGTAGAAGTGTTTCATGGCTGCTTAATATCTGCCATGTTCAATAAGCCACCTCTGTAAAATTCTACCAACAGTTTGGTCTTCAAAAAGGTATCTTGCAAGATGCTCCTAGAAAAGGCACCAGACCCACAGGATGCCAAGCAGAGAGAGATCAATTCAGGTAAGACAGATGATAGGATCAATGATAGACAGACAAAGCATATTTACTTACCTTTTTAAAATACCAGTATATCATTTATGTATTTAATGTTAAAGATAATGTTTCAATTATCTTTATGAAGTGGATGTGGCAAGTTGCACATTTGTCTCAGGATGTGCTTTTTAAAAGGCTGAAATAATCGATAGTTTCTTTTATTAAAATCAAGTGTCAGAGCAGTCACTAATTCTGTACAGTATCACTCTGACCAGAGGGCTGGAGCACCTCTCCTGGGAGGACAGGCTGGGGGAGTTGGGGCTGTTCAGCCTGGAGAACAGAATCATTTTTATTCTGAGCTTTTTCAAAGGGGCCTGAAACACAGCACTCCACCCGTTTCCTTCTAGCGACTGTTTTATAAAGAGTTACTCGCTTCTACTTAACACAGCACATCAGATGTTCTACACCATCAGTTTTCTTCACAAACACCTGTATTTTATGGAATTCCTGTTCTCTGTTCACCACCTTCCTTCTACCAAACACACAAATGACAACAGCAGGAACTCAGCAGTCTCCACGAAGACATTTAACTACCCTGCACCACACCACAGCCTCAGGAGCCAGCTCCAGAGCTCTCAAACCCTCTGCAGAGATTCTTACACCTCATCTCTGCTGCAATCACCCCTTTCCCTGGATTCCTTTGTGAGGGACAATTCTCTCTGAGGAACAACTCGCAACCATTTATCATTCCAGCACGTGAGTCAAATCTCTCTACACCTTTCCTTCTTGCTGTAGCCTGTGACTCACGTTCAGGTGGAGAACTAAATGGAGTCTATTATGCACTCTTTTACTCCTCTATTACTCTATAAATAGTCTTAGAATATCTGTTTACTGTATCTGCATTTAACCTCTGTCATCTTTACTTTGTTCTATCACAAGAAAGTCTGCTCCTTGGCCACGTGATGGTACCTGAGCAATGGTAGGATCATTTCTGGAAAAGTAACATATTTTAGAGGGCAGTAACTGCACTCGAACAAAAGACGAGGGAAGGATTTTAGATATCATTGAAGTTCATTCTTCTCTACATGATCACAACTTTAATCAAAGTACTTAGGATCCTTCAGGATACAATGAAGGAACGGAAAAAAATAAAAGGCTAAATTAAAATATGATGACAGTACTGTCACTGTGCCTTCTAACCAGCAGGCTTCCACACTGCACAGATGCTCAGAACTGTGCAGGGAAGCAGCACAAGACAGCCAAGGTTACTGCAGAAGCTTCAGCAATGAACTCCACTGCTCAGGAGTCTGGGCTGGAATGTAAATGTTCACTTTGAAGCAGCCATTTGGTTTAATTGTTAGACTTTGAAGAGGGGGAGAGCAACAGACATTTAAAGTAGTTCCCATTCACTCTTATTTACAATTTCCTCTTGTGACTTGGTAAGAGGGAGATTTCAACACACTTCATACTGCAATATTTGCATTTTTGCTGCAGAGGCCCTATTCCCAAAGTGGTACCAACCTCATTTGTATCAACAAAGCCTCTGCCAAAAAAAAAAAAACCAACAAAAAAACCACCAACTAATTCTTTACCAACCCATCTGATTGCAGAAGAAAAGGAAGATAAGCTCAAATTCAGACATACTTGCAATAATATTCCATTCCCTTTGTTCTCATGCAGACAAATGATGTAATTAGCGTATGGTGTAAATAAGATTCCACTAAAAAAAAAAAAAGGACCAGGAAATGAAATTTCTCACAGTAGCTTTCTCATCTAAATCATTACATTCTGTTTTCATTTGCACCTCCTCTGCCAGAAGAAAACATGATGCTGAGAACATATATCCCTTTGGAGAGAGTCCCCACACACAAGGACTTAGAGAAATAGTCCTCTTACTGGGTAACTTCTGAGCAGGGGTTAACAATAACTAACACTCACTTCCATCCAAATGGAGTTTTGGAGCTCTGTGTCAGCAGTGAGCACTCCCCTCCCTCGATTTAGGCCATGCTATTTTTGCTCTTGGGACTTGATGCATTGTCCCTTTTGACTCACCACATTCCTGTATAAAGCAAGCAGCAGGCTCAGGGAAGGCCAATTCCTGCCCCAGTAAAGGAATGGTTCTAACACATATTAAAAACAAATAAACAAACAAAAAAGATAAAGAAAAGACAGAATAATCTTCCCTGAATACAGTCATAGTGCCCGAGTGCCACAACACCAAGAAAGAGACTTGCACCTTTATGCTTCCAGCTGTAAGGGGCATTACAAAAGACACATTCTGCCAAGCTTAAAAATACACAAATCCCCCCACCTCAGCTCCTCAGGAGCACAAGGAAGCAGAGAACTTCTGCTGCCTCTCAGGCAAGATGGTGCAGATTTAGGCCTCACTGGAGAAAATAAACTGTGAAAATCACACTAAGCAGAAAAGCGACGTTAAACACTGCTAGACAAGAGCGCACGTATTAACCAGTTCATGACCTCATTAACAACCTGTTGATTCAGCTCGATGAAAACCTCTGGCTGTGCAATGCTCATTGTTCAGAGAGCAGCAGCTCACAGACTGCCTTTCAGCAACCTCTCCATTCGTGCACCACCAAGGTGTTCCCAGCTTCTCTCACCAGAATTACCTCTTTGCCGACTCAGGTGTCTGAGGTTTATTGACTGCACACAATGGAGGCTTCTGGAACGTGATCAAAGTCGCAACTCATCCTCTTTATGGAGCACTTTAGTGCTCATTTGCATGATTACAGATCCCTTGTGTCCATTTCATATTATTACTCACAGTTTCCTGCATGTTTAGTCTAAAAATGAGAACTCTACACATCAAAGAGTACATAACATTTCTTAATAAGGCCACACCAACTCTTGGAGTGCCAGAAAGTAAGAGCACAATTGCTTGGATTCTACCAGGAAATTAATTTAGGGAGCCCTACTTTTCCATTTTCCCATATCCTGTGAGGGTAAAGGGTCCATGACTTTCAGACCAACTTGCTGGGAAGCAGCAAGTCATGAGCCACAGACTCCATCCCAACACCCAGCTCCTCCTGCCTCAGAGGGATCAGTGTACTCTGAGTTAGTCACTGCACTTCAGCCAAATCCTTGACTGTCCTCATTTCAGTTTATTCAGACAAATATCTGGCCACAACATGCAAGTACCAATCAAACAGGACACACTTCTGAAAGCCTGCATTTGAGACAGCAGCAGTATTACAGAAACAACTGGCACCTTTATTTTCAGTGTGTCTAATTCCCAGCATAACCAACCACCAGACTGGTTACACGGCAATTTACACAGATTTCATAAATTGTCAAAGGCTAAATCATCTATCTCAAGAGCGGATGATCGTTAAAAAATATACTTTAATATACCTGCCCCCCAGAAAATGCTGGAGAATTAGTTCAAACCTGAGAAACCACACACCTAAACATACTTGCACATAAGGAAATTAGTATTTATTCAGTCACTGCACAGTACAACTGTAAACAGAGATCAGAAATCCTGTTATCAACATCTGCACATCTCAGTGAAAATAATGCCAACAAAACAATTTATTCATTACTGGGGCACTGCCATTCAAGCTGTTTCTTGAATTTTTAAGTGCAGAACAGATTGGGCACTCTAAGTATAAATAATCCAAGAAACTGAGTTCTTTACAGAGATTTGCAGAATTTTCTGAACAAATAAAATGGACTTTTGATTCTAGTTCTGCCATATGATTCAGAGGCTCTTTCTAAATCATCAAGACAAGCTGCCATGCTGTCATGAGACTGCCACTCAGAATCAAAAATTTTAAGCACCTCCTTTCAAAAAGGCTGCTAGTGGTTCCCTTTAAAAAAAAAAAAAAAAAAAAAAAAGTGATGTGGGTTTCCAAAAACAGATATCAGTTTTATACAGAAATGTTACCTTAAAGTATCCATATGCTGAGAAAGCTGCTTAGTAAAACCCTACAACACTAAGGGAGCAGTAGAAGAATCTTCAGTCTTGAGTCAGAAAACGAAAAAAGGGTGTGCTGGATTTTGAGCATGGCACTCTCTACCTCCTCCTGTGTCCTACCAACTGCAGCATACATTGCATTTTATCCAAAAAGAGAATGAGAAGACGTTACAAGTAATTATTTTAAGAAATACAGACCAAGTCCATGTCATCAAATTGCACTTGATTAAAAATAGCTACAGTTTAAAATTAAATAGTAACACTCAGAAAATAGTTCTACTACCCATTTATCTAAGTGCTGCTGGCAGAAGAAAGACAGAAGACATGGGGCAGCAAAGCCAGAGATGCTGAATCTAAGCAGGACTTCATCTTTGTATGCATTAACTGCATTTACACATTTAAGTCATGCATCCTCTTCTCACAATTTTAGGAAATTTGTTTCTAAAATGAACCAACTCATTTCTTCTCACACTGAAACTTCACTTGGCACCTCTTACTGTGTTTGTACCAGAGTACAGCATCTTTCCTCTTAAAAGGCAACACAAAAAAAAGAAATCTAAATAAAAGATCTTCTACGTAAAGCACAAGAGCTTGAAGAGAAGTGGGCAGACCAAAGCATGCAACCAGCAAACACACAAGGGCAGGAAGTCCAGCAGGTTTCTCTTCCCTCAAGGTCCCCCTCATAAAAGCAGCATTCATAACAAGCAGCTCACACCTAGCAAGTGATGTGACCAAGAGATTAAAGTATTAACCATGCAGTTCAAGAAACTGTCATTACAAACAGGGTTGTGAAAGATGACACACCTTTCACCTATTCCAAATATTTAAATACTTTTCTTTTTTTTTCCCTGAGAATTTCTTTTTTCATAATGACAAAGAATACAGTTTAAGATAGAAAACTGCTCTATTTTTACTCTTGAGTAAGAAAACCCTGTATTTAGTGCAATTCTGTGCCTCACTCATGACAGTGACTTTAATTCCAAGCCTGACTGATTATAGGTTAAGCTCATGACTCTTCTCTTTCCATCTAGCTCAGAGTATTTACCAGTTAGCACAAACAGCACTGCTTTGCCCTTCTTCACAGGAGGAAATTATGTGGTTTCAACTGTTTTCCACCTTCTTCATCAAGAGAACACAAAAAGAAGTGCCTGTTTTCTTAGAGCTGCTCTGCAGTGCAGGAGAACACAGAGAAGTCTGGCATTAAGTGCTAATCTACCCTACACAGAGGTTTCACCAATTCTAACCAGAAATTTCTCTGCTGTTTGCACTGCTCTGTGCATATTTAGTTAAATGTCACGCAGGTGAACTTGTGGTTGAGTGGTTATCAGTGGTTATGACGACTGAATATTTCCCTCGAGCAGATAACGACTGTTTCACTGAAAGATACGAAAAGGAAAAGTTGTCGCAAAGAACAAATTGCATTTAGAAACTTTTCTTATGCCCCCTGTACTGCTAACTGGAATGGGAGTCACACTGGAATACACATCATTTCACTCGATACATTTAAAGACACTCCTGGTAACTCCCAGTTCTGAGCAGATTTCCAACGCTGTCTCCTTAGTTCCGGGAAAAGGTTCATGATATAAAGATTGGTAGAGTTTATTAATTTTTAGGGCTCTCTAACCAAATTGTTCCTTGAGCATCGGCCCAAGATAGATGCACCCAATTTCCTCAGCTGCTGGAAGCACTTCTATAGCACTATATATAGCACTACAAGATACTGTCTTATAGAAGCAATTCAGTGATTGTTTGATATTGCAAAGCTGCCACTGGATTTGCTGATAGTGTTTCCTAACTGCAAATACGAACAGATGATTTTTTCCTACATAAAGCAGATTAGCATGTTGAAACACATCCATGGTGAACTGTTGTTTAAATTACATGCTGGCAGTTAATTTCCCCCAATGTATCTTTCCAGAGAAGCTTTATTCCCCAAACTGGTGGAAAAGTACTTTGTTTTCCTTACAAATCCGATTTATATATTTTGATACATCATCTTAATAAATGTTATACTGTAAAGTGATGCAACTAAATCTATATAAAATGTCATGGAGGCATGTAAATTGATTCAGCCCCGCTTCACCCTGACACAAATTAAAAAACCCCAAACAACCAAGGAAATGAAGCACAGTCCTTTATTTGAAAAGGACTAGCAAACTTTTGTCACTAAAACTTGTCTGAAAATCTTTTAAAATGAGCAACTTGTTTGACAATTTAAAAGCTCTTCTTGCTCAGCAACTACCAGTTGGAGAAATGAAAGTGCATACATTCAATGTCATAAAAGCAAGTTGTAGAAGAACTGCTGAGTGATTGTGCACCAGCACAAAAGTACCCCTTGTACCAGGAGCACAAAGTCAGATTCCACTGGTTTAGTACCAAAATAGCATCCAGGTGGGAAATTCTTTGGTAACAATACCCACCATCTCTGTAGCACTTTTTATTGGTGTATCCCAACACACTTCAGCAAGGACGAGATTATCAAATGCTTATAAAGAGAGGCTTTGTCACAGCTGGAAATTACCCGCTGCCATATTGAAAACCTACTGCACAACTGTTAGTTCTGCGTTAGAACCTGATCTGATAAAGTTATTGCTAAAAGCTTTGTGTGTGCACACAAATGCATGAGAAAGCCAGCTGTAGGTACAGGCCACCACAGTCCTGTGTCACATTCACCAGCAGCAAATATGTCCTCTCCCACAGACAAAGGAAAAGGGAACTGTGACACCAGTGTTTTGTACTGCAAGTACATTGTCATCCTCTCCTACAGACAAAGGAAAAGGGAACTGTGACACCAGTGTTTTGTACTGCAAGTACATTGTCATCCCAGCACGAGTATTGTGGAGCCATAACAAAGAAAGCTGCACACATTTTTAGTGCAGTAAATGATTTCCAGACAACAGACATCTAATACATTTAAAAAAGGGAAGCCTCATGCCAACACTTACGCAGTCAGGATTAAAGTCAGGATTAAAAATCATGCTCCTTCAAAAGCCCACAGTTTTCTAACTACTTAAGCAAAGTGTGTTTCCTTTAGCTGACTGCAGTGCATCTTTATCTTCCAAAAGCATCTACAAGGAAGAAATGCTACAGAGTGGGAAAATTATATGCTAGCCCTTTCTCTCCAAGCTAGGCAGTGCTCAGGCAGATGCTTGCCAGAGATCAACCTCAACAGCCTGAATCCAATCTCTAATTTACCCCATGTGCAGATGAATCACATTCCCACCTGGAGAGCAGGTCCCAGAACACCAATCCTTTCATCTCCTAAAAACAGACATGTAGCATTCCAGAGCTAGACTTGCAGGCCAAGGTTCACACCTCAGCTGCTTGAGCTGAGTTAATAATTTTGTCCATTTATCTGCAACACAAGGACTGGTTACCTGCTCGAATCCACTCTCAGCACGGAGATGGTTCATTAGGGTGTAAACTGAAGAGCCAAATCTGTGCAGAAGTGAAAACTAAACTTTTGGTGCTGTGGCTAGTCCAAACCAGGCCACCTTCTCCCTAGTCCCTTGTTTAATGGTAAGTTTCTATATTTCTTGTCTGCACCATATTTCTCAGCTGCTTCATCACCAGTCAAACACAGGCCAAAAGTCACTGTGCTCTTCTTTCAGGACACCAATTGTGTTTCCAAACACCAGGTTTACTTGTAAAGGTTAAATAACAACAATCAGTAAAACCCCTGGGCAGGACTTCTTTGCTGTTAACGTAAACTGTCCCTTAGGCAGAACTGTAATGAATGCATTATGTTACTCTTTGTAATCAAAGTATTAACATGCTATTACCAAATTCTTAACATTCTTTTAGCAAGCCAAAGGGTATTTAGTAGAGTAATGTTTTCCCTTGAAGAGATCTATACTTACCCACATAATGCATATTAAGGGCCAAGTACTTGTACTGGAAGAGAGGGTTGTTGTGCAGGCTACTTCTTTGGATCTGCTGGAAGAATGAGCTGACATCCCATCTGTACAAGACATCCAACAGCATGATGCTGGGGACCCTTAGGGCCACGTTTAATACTGCCTCCAACTTCTCCTTTGCAGCCATTCTCTTCCCTTTCTGTGAACTGGCAGCAGACTGTAAATAGCACAAGAGAGAGAAGAGTAATCAGATCAATCCCACTGTACAAACAGCCATTAGGCTTTGTGATCGTATGAATGGGGCTTCCTGTGTGGCCACAAACGACTGAATGAATCAACTGAGTTAAACTCAAATCCAGACAGGACAGCTTCTATTTGGGCTATATAAAGGTCAATTTGCTAGCAGTTTTTCCATGGCGACACTGTAAAATGGGGGGAGGGCAGGTTAAAGACATGAAAATGGTCCAAGGGTGTGCACCGTTCTTATTTACACTCATTTAGCATCAGAGATCTCAGCCCAAAGACCCCAGTGTAGTAGGTACTACATAAACATTGACATGATCAGCATTAGAATGCAAATACTCTGTAAGCTTTAGAAACCAAACTCCAACAAAATTCAGACACTACATCCATTTAGCTTAGGACTATTTCTACACCTCTCAAATTAAATAATCACCAATTAAGACAGTTCTTTAAATATTTTGGATTCACTTCCTCAATACAAATTGCAATAAATAATTTTCAAATATCTAAGCTTTAAAAAAATCATTTACAGCCTTCATTAAGCTCTACAAATTTATCTATTTATGGAATTTGAGGGCTGTGTGTTTTGAGGATTAGGAACAAGAATGCAAGTATTCTACTCATTTCTGTGTGATTCACCACAAGGAATCATACAAACAAAAGACCATATCCTCACTCCTGAATACTAGAAGGTAATTTAATTTCGGAGTTTGCCATCAGGTAAAACGGATGATGCGTAACAATGAAGGGCACTTTTTTTTTAGAAACAGCTGGTCCACAGCAGAATCTCAAAAGTCACCAACAGAACCTTTTTAAAGAGCAAGAGAATCAGTTTGACATCCTGTCAGGTAAGACTGACAGTTTTTCCTAAATAAAATGTGCTGGTTTTACCATTCCCCACCTGCCCATCCCTTGAACATGATTCACCGCAGGCTGCATTAGAGAAGTGCAGTTGAAGATGGGGATGATCCAGCAAGTTTTTATCCACAAGAAGCCACTCAAAGTAAAATCACCCGCAGCACAATCAGCCCCCCATGAGGTCAGATTTAAGAAAAGGCTCCCAATCCCAATTATTAGGGGGACAATTGAAAAGAACTGCACCCTGAGCAAAGAAATGGAAAAACCTGCACTTGAACTGCACTTTATTTTAAAATTTAAAACTTTATTTTAGATTTTAAAATAAAAACTTTATTTTATGAAGTTTTACAGGACTTTATTCATATTGTCCTTGTGTAAGTTATAGAAGTTTTTGCAGCTGTGCAAGTTTTATACCTCAAGCCAACACGGAAGTCCAGCATGAAGTGAAACCACGCGAAGATACATTAAGAAAAAAACCAACCCAAATAACCAAAAAACCTCAAGACCTCTCACTCACACTCAAGCCTTGCGTGAGGTTTTATTTGTGTTGCCATGGCCTAGATGACACTACAAACTGTTCATGTCACACCTTCAGCCACGCTCACACTTCTCAAGGCACGATGACATAAAATTAATTCAGCTCAAGAAGTCAAGATAAATCAAAACTGAGATGCGGCTCAATAAACCACAGGTTGCAGGGCTGTTGCTTGCCATTGTCTAGCCTACAGTCTGATTTTTCAAGTTATGTAAATGCTGGCACTTTTTACAGAGCTCTTGCAACAGCTCTACAAACCTCAAGGGGAGCACATCCTTCCCCTCACACAGGAAGCGCCTTCCAACCACATCGGGCACCCCACGCAACACCAGCGTTTCACAGAGCTGCCCAAAGCAAATTAAAGGTTGGCCAGAAGACTACAAATATTTAGAATGAACAATCAAAACTACCACCCAAGCAGCTAATACAGAATCGGAGCATTCAACAATTTTCTGTGAATAATAGACTGAGTTTAAAGGGATGGTATTGTACAAACAGAAGGCGGGAGTTACACAGATTGTATATACAGAGTTACAAAAAATACCAGCTTAAATAATTTATATCAAAATATTTTAAATGTCTCAGAATTTTCAAAAATCTATGGGTTTGTCCAGTTCATGAACTTAATTAAAACTCTGAAATTAGGCTGCCTCCTGGTTTTCCCGTAGGTTCCTTTTCCAAGTAGATCAGGATGTAGGGATAGGGATGAGCAGGGACTGACAGTTTTTCATTCTGTCATAAAAATACCCACGGTAAAGTGACAACAAGTGCCTGATACCAAATTACATTCTCAAAACTGTCAAACCTTTTTCAGTCATCAACAACAACCAAACATGTACGACAAGAAGGTAACTTTCACTTGAGCTTTCACTTTCCTTAATTACTCCAAAAACAGAATTCCATGGACAACTTCTCTTAATACTGTAAGTTAACTTGGGGGTCAGCACATCCAAATTAAGCTGAAAAATTCTGCGTCCCAAACTCATGCACACGTATTTGAGACATAGCAAACTAAGAAGTGCAGCATTTAGATTATCTAAGAGAACAATTAAATTTCAAATGCTGCTAAAACAAAAGCAAAACAAAGTTTAAAAACCACATCATGTCACAATGGAAGTGCTGTGCGGAGCAGCTGCTGCAACTCCACAGCACCTTCTGTCCCTGACTGACAAAAACACCCAATACTAGTAAGAAACCCTTTAAAATTAACTCCACTAGAAATGCGGATGTGTTAAATAAAGCCTCAGTTGTAATGGCTGCCAAGTTCTGACAGAACGAAACAGAGGCAAGCAAAGTCCATTGCTCTAAGCTCATTATATTGCAAAGAGCTCTCACAATACATTATTTTGATTGGTGTAAAAACAAACAAAAAAACGACCACAACATTAAACCTCTAAAACCTTTAGATAAATGACGATGACAAGAGTTGCTGCATGCTCAGGCATTAGAAAAAAAAATAGGTCACTTGTTGTGCAAAGCCAAAAAATGGACTGGGGAGCCACTTGTTTGTGTTTCAAAATTTTTTTTCCCCATGATTTCAAACATCTCCCTGTTGCAAATTAGAGTAAGAAAAGGAACAGTCTCAGGAAGACTGGCATGGTTTAACCCCAGCTGGGAGTTAATATCACACAGCCACTCGCTCACCATCATCCCTCCCAGGAGAATGGAGAGGAAACCCGAAAGAAAAGGTAAAAATCTTGGGTTGAAATAAGAACATTTTAATAAAAAATAAAATAGAATAGTGATAATGATAATAACTGTGGTGAAAGGCAGATAACAACAACAACAAAAAAAACCAAAACAGAAAAAGAGAGGACTAAAACCCAAGAGAAAGCAGTGCCACAGACCAGTTGCTCACCGATGCCCATCCAGTCCCTGGGCAGCAATCGGTGTCTCCCAGCCAATTCCCCCCTGTTTATACCCTGGCCATGAGGTTCTGTGGCAGGGAACATCCCTTTGCCCAGTTCCCCCAGCTCCTGGTGCACCTGCTCACTGCCAGAGCACAGGAAACTGCAAAGTCCTTGATTCAGAGTAAGCTCTGCTTGGCACCAGCTAAACCATTGGTGTGCCATCAACATTATTCTCATCCTAAATCCAAAACACAGCACTGCACCAGCTACTAAAATTAACTCAATTCCAGCAAAAGCCAAGACCAAGAACTTCAGATTTCACATCTTAAGTTGTGCTATTTGGCCAAAACAACCTTTTTAAAAATTCCCATTATAACTGATTGTTCATGAAACACAGATTGGTCATTTTTGTTTTATAATGATTATATTTCAAAAATCCCTCCCTCACCTGGCACACCCATTTTGTCAAAAGCGTATTCTTGGTTAGCCCTAAAAAAACCAGTAGAGTTGACAAAAATCAGTTAAAAAAAAAAAAAGAGAGAGAGAAGAAGACTCCAAGTTTGTCCCAGCTCATTCCATCAGCAGAACAGACCATCTTGAGTGTGATCACACAGCACGTATCCTCTCACATATAATACACATTTTCCCTTTCACAGAATTTTCTTTCTGAAGTTTTGTCACAACATAAAAATTTGCCATTTCAGCCGAAGCTGTGAATTCTGCCACTTAAACCAGTGTAACTGTTGCTTCTGCACAAACATAAATCCTTCAAATCAGAGGCAGAAAATATGCCCTGGTAAAGCAGTACAAGAGGCCACAAAAATCTAGATCCATTTACCCAAACAGGTACAAAAATTACATTAACAGAGAGGAGTTTGTACATTCAGGGAAGCATTAATCATAAAGTTACTTAATAGTTACAGAAATAAACTGGAATATCTGCAAATGTAAGTTATTCCAAGACTACTGCCACCAAAATTCACCATCGACAGTAATTCCAGTCAAGGTCAGAATGTTAAAACCAGACTTGATCCTGCATCATTCAGCCTCACATCTGTGAACAAGATGCTCATTCTGCTACAGCATCACAACTTAAAATACTTGGCAAGATTGACTAAAATCCAAAAGAGACAATTTCAACTTCTGTTTCACACATCCATGAAGTTCTAGTTACTCCGGATCCATCCGTTAACAAGTAGATTCTCGTCTGTAGTTTAGTTTCCACGTTAGATTATTTTTCAGTAATATATTCTGAAACTAAAAATATCACCAGGAAAACCTTTTCTTTTCCCATGAGGTAAACTCTGCTAGACAGACTTTGAAGAGGAAAAAAATTTTTAAAAATAAACCCAAACAAAATACAAAATATACAACTCCTATCCATAGCTATAGAAGAGTTCAGTGTCACAGTTCAACAACCAAAATTAGACCCATCAGCTGGGTTGCACCCACTCATTCCCTTCTTTACACCTGTCCTGGTCTGGGGAGCAAAAAGAATTGGAATTACAGAACAATCCCACTCTTTAAAGACTCGGATCTTTCTATCATCAGTCTGGGTGGGAGAGAACAAAGAGAAGCAAAGGGAAGGAACAGGACGAAAAGGTTTACAAAATATGCACTTAGAAAAGAACCTCCCTGTGTGATTCTGTAGGAAAAAAAACCCAAATCTAGAACTCAGAGTACGTGAGTCACCCATCCATCAAAAGGGCTCCTTCCCTTGCAGACAGTGGCAAAGAAAGGAAAAGACTGTCTTGCTCCCATACAATTTAAATTGGCTAACAAGGACAGCAATCAAAGATTTCTGCTGAGAAGGCCAGATCCAGCGAGATACCAAGAGCAGGAACAAAGCCCTGGAACACTGCAGATGTGCACAGCAACACCGCCACTGGCACCCCGTCACTGCTCCCAGTAATGCTCAGTGCTTCTAGATCACTGGAGTAGTTCAGAAATTTCAAATAATAACCAGAGAGTATTTAGCCTTCAATTTAAAGGTTTAGAGAGAGTCAGCCAGCAAACAGACGGCTCGATCTTGCTGTGTAAGCAGTTAACAAGAACAAACAACATTTTTTTTCTCCTTATTTTTTACCCCTTTTTTCCCATCTGGTCTAACAATATGGATTTCTGTACAGCTGCTGCAGTGGTGTGCCTGGAGAACTGGTATTTCCTAGAAAACAGAGTAATTCCTGCATTTCTACTCATCCAAGACTCATTCAATTGTGAACTGTGGCACAGCTAAGGTTAACCATTCCAAACAAATACAGCATGTATTTTGCAAAAGCAAATGTTACTGCAAAATAAATTAGGTCAAAATCTTCTCTGTTCACAGGACTTCAGTGAACATGAATTCACATTAAAGGCATATTAAAAATGGACAAAATCAACTATGGAAGGTTAATTGCAGGGAATAAAAAAAAATCTACATTTCCAACTTTCATTAATTCTAGCAAGTTTTATATGAGGGGAAAGAAAACCAATCCAAGAAATGAAGATAAGTATCTCAGAGCTGTGAAGATGAAGTTTTCTTTAAAGATTTATTTCTCCAGTACATTTATACACTATGAACAGTTTTACCCCACTCTCAATTATACAGCAAGTGCATTATATTTTTATAGGCAGCCTGTAAAACATCCTGTGGCTTTTATTTTTCATAATGAGGAGGTAAGACAAAGGAACTGAACTCAGGGACTAACACATGTTAACAAAGGTTAACAAATCCACCAGGTATGCATCAAAATCCTTCCTTTTGTGGATTCCTACAGGATCCGCGTTCTGCCTGTGCACGATCAGTTCAAACCCAGTCACACTAAGAGGAGCTGCTTGGTTTTGAGATTGCAGCTTAGCTGGGCAAACCTGAAAGACAGTAAGCTAATTCATTAAAATTAAAATATAATTAATAATATCTTTAATTAAAATCTTCAGAAGAAAATCTAGATTGACTCAACAAACTAAACTGCTCCAAGGTCCTTTCTGGCTCCCCCGTTTCTCGCCAGTTCAAGGTTTGGTTTATTAACCAGTTATTCAGCACTTTTTTTGCCGTCACAGCCGTGTTTGCAAGCCCACACCTACAAGCCTGCTTAACCACATTTGTATCAGCACATTCTGAGAAAATCTGGGCAGCAATCCCAAAGCGCCTCTGCAGAGGAGAGAATACCCAGAGGACCTGCACACCGAGCATTAATGAGAGCCCGAGATGATGCAGTGACATCCCACCCTGGAGAGCGGGATCACAGGAACACCAGACACACAGGCTAAGCTTCCACGCCCCATCAACCTCACAAAACCCCCCTGCGACCCAAATGTGTTACCAGGATGAAGCCACACAACGGGATGAAATATATTCATCCTCCACAGTTGCTCAGACAGTTTTTAGCCATTTCAAACACAGCCTATGTTTAGAATTGGCAATGCCAGTAACTAGTTACCAGACTGGTAAGAAGTTAAAATAGAAAATAAGACTTTCAGGATTTCTCTAGGTCAGCACTGATAAAGTTTCCATCGCTGCTGATGCCTTATCTGTTTTCTGAATCATGTAAATAAACCTCCAGGCCTGTGAAATAGGCAGCTCAGCTTCCTGCAGCACCAGACTTGCCTGACAGAAATATCAAACGCATGGTGGAAATACCCAGAAAAGTTCCCTTTAAAACATGCTCAAACTCAAGATACGCAACCAAAGAATTCTTCCAGAAAAACTCCTCCAGATGAAGTACCCACTTCTGAGTGTTCCTCCCAAGTATGAGACTAATTACAGAGCAGCAGGGCCTCTCTGAAATGAGAGGAGATGCTGGAAGGGCAGGGAAACAGGCACAAATGTCTGAATCACACTGAAGGACTGGACTTGAATATACACTTAAAAAGCAAACCGACGGTGAACTGTCCACTCTAACCACATCAAACACTGCCAGGTGTATTTGGAGCTAAAAATGGATTCAGAGGAGTAAATCACCATGGGTTCCAGAGGAGGGGAAGAGGAGCCATCTGCACTGTTTGAAGAGGAGGAAACTGACCGAAGTTTAGCAAGCAGCTTGGAGAAGGTTTGTGCGAGTGCAACACCAAACACCAAGCCGGCTCACTGAGTTTTCCAGGACACACCCATTCGTTCAGAGCTCACGGGCACGATGCGCCTTTCTGCATCTGCACCAAGGGCTCCAGCTGCCGAACCGGACTGAGATACCGATCTCTTCCCATCCTCTCCCAAAGGAACGAATTCCCCAGTATTTCTTCCAGCGAAGGTTGCTCAGTTCGTGTCTCCATCAGAACCAAGGGGCTCTACCCTCAGCAGCCCCTCAAGACTGAATTAAACAAAGTGAATCCTTGTTTTCGATGAGCAGCAGTTTTATATTGCTCTGTAAGATTTTTGATGATCCATGTAATGGTGGTCGCAAAGACAATCATTTCCTAATGAGTTTACCACTTAATTAAATCATCTAGTGATACTATGACTCAAAAACCAGAGCTGATTACCACAGTTATTAAACCTAACTAGAAACAAAACAGACACAGTTTCTCATGCACAGGCCCCCTCATATTTAAGATAACTGGCGAGAAAAAAGCACCAAGGTTACATATAAACCGAAGTCACGGGGTGCAATCCCTTAGAGCACCCACCTAAACAAAGTATTTTTTTCAATATTTAAATCTATCTTCATTAACCTACAAGAGTGATCAAAATGTAATTAATAATAATTTCCTTCTTCTCCTCCCAAATTTTATCTCTACAGACACAGTACAAACACAGGACAAACCCTAACTGAAATATATGTAACAGTATCCAAGACTGAAACACAAGTTAACAGAAACTCTTGTATTAAAAACTGCGTAAGAAATGAATACCGCAACACCTACAGATTTCAAAAAAAAAAGTATTGTGAATGAGATCACAAATGGCTAATATTTAGGAGTCAAACATATTACACAAATCTCACTTTTCTTTGGTGTATTTTGCCCATAGTTTCTAATGATCTACTTCATTTGATGACACTTGCATGCATTACACACAAAAAAAAGTCACATTTTTTTCATTTTATTCCCCCAATCACATTATTTATGCACCAGGTCCCACACACACACCCCCAAAAAGGCAGCACAACCAGAAGGTAAGAATCCCTCTAAGAGCTCCATCTGTCACAAGTATACTTGGTACGCAGAACTACTTCCAAGCACAGAAGAAAAATGAAAATTCCCATCACAAACCTTATTTCAAAAGGCTACAGAAGGTCTCATAAAACCGACTGACATGACATAAGCAGGGAAGATGGAAAGAGCCCTGTTCTCCACGCCACGGGCAGGCTGCTCCTTACATAAGCATGACCATATGCTCCAGGGCCCGTCTCCAGGAGAGGTGCCCGGCTCCGCTCCGTGTCTCAGCCGTGACGGCACCGGGCCGGGGGATGCACAGCCGGCTGCGGGCACCGGAGGGCACAGCCCGACCCCAGCGAGGGCACAGCCCGACCTCAGGCAGGCGGGCAGCACCGCAGACCCCTGGCCAAGCCAGCGGCTCTGTCAGGGCTGCAGCAGCCCGCAGCTCATCCCCGGGGCCAGCACGGGCAGGCGCCGGGCGTGCGGACCGGGACCTCCTGGTGTAAGATCCGCCAACAGGACACTTATTCCCTGCCCGGCGCAACTCCCGCGCTCACCGCCGGCGCCGCGGGCCGCCCCGCGCATCCTGCCCGGCCCCGCTGAACTCCAGTAACCCCG
>VYXC01008186.1:0-25378 GCA_013397175.1 Platysteira castanea
TAAGGCCTTGTAACTAAATGTAGTGCATCTTCTGATGATAATGGCATTACTTTTAACATCTCTTCTGTCTCACCTTTCCCTGAGACTGATCCTGCAATAAACTATCTTTATAATGTCTCTCAGTTGTCCCTGTCTCTAATAATCCCAACATATACACACAATCCTATATGCACAAATATGCATTTACTTTTACAAATGAGATCTGTTCAAGCTTTGAGGTTTTTTGACTGCAACTAGAAAGCATATAACTTATATGGTAAATTAACTTCTGATTTAATATTTCAGAAAACCTTGTATGTGGTTAAAGCTCTAGCTTATCCGGCTGTTCAACCTGATGTATTATATTTCACATAAAAAAAACCTGTCATATTTAATTTAGAAAAGGCTGGCAAGAGTAGCATTGGTATTTACAGCTCCGTAAAGTGAAGCAATAGCTAATTCTTCATAATACCAAACTTATCACACTACCCTTGTGTACTGAGGCTTTGATGGCTAACTAAATTGTAGTTGGTACATTTGATAATGAAATGTTAAACTCTCAAAAGAGATTAAGAGCAAGAATGAAGAAACTGGCTGGGAAGGGGCATTTTTGTTCTTTACCCTTGTCTCCATCACTCTAAAGACTACAAAAATATTTCATTGGCAAATTTGATGCAGAGAAACCTGTCATTTACCTTCTCTGGTCATGATATAAAGGCACCAGGGACTCTCTCTGTAAATACTTACTATGCGTATAATTGGGTGACCCAAAGTTAAACAATAATGTTCTGAAATAGCTGTCTAGAGCAAATGTCAAGCTGATTCACAAGTGGGTTCTGTCTGCTGCAGTCGTTTCTGTTCTGAATCTCAACCTTTTTGTCCTGCAAGTTAAAAATATGTTGTGGAAAAGATAGTCTCTTGCCTGAAGAACTTGGAATTGAGTTTCTGTCAGTAACCAGTATTAGCTGTAAGCAAAATGTAACCATTAAATTAATCTGGATTTATTACACTGTTTTATCACAGAAATAGCTCAGTGCGGCTGAGTCACAAGTGCTATTCTTTTAATATCCTAAATGGCATTGAAATCAATGTTGGGAGGGTACAGAATCCTCTTTCTTACCCTGCTGCAGGGCAACTGAACTCCTTTGCACAAAACTAAATAAAATGGATTGGTTAAGGCCTCTTTTTTTTATTCCCAGGATTTTACAGTAGTCTTTGACTTGGGATGGTACTTTTGGAAACACTGGGTTCAAATGCTTGTTGCTAAGTAAAAAGTGTTGTGATTAACATTATAGATTGAGTTCTTAATGCTAAAATTTGGGTAGAAGGGAGAAAAACCACTTCATCCTGAAGTATGATGACAAAATCACCTGTTGTGACTTTTGTTAAAGCATACACATGCTTATATGCATCAGCCTAAGGCAAACATAGACGTGTGTTTGCACCTTGAAGTATATCTGCTATCTTGAGAAATGTTGTTAGGAAGGGTGTGTTTTGTCAGTCTCTGTGGATTGACTCTTCCCTAACGAAACAGAAGATCTTCTAGTAATGTAACAGAGCAGATCTTCTGGAGCTGTGAGATCTGTCTCTAAAATCAAATATTCATGAGTTTGGGCAAGGTTTTTAGGCTTGTGTTTCTGAAAGCAAGAAAGAAATCATTGCTGGAAGGTCCTCTGTAGATCTGACATTTACCCTTCTAGAGGAATATTTTTGAAACCATTACCTTCAGGAGTCAGTGATTCCACCACTGCAGTTGACTAGTTTGTGTTTTTCTGGTTTGTTCTCTTTTATTCTGAATTTGCTACAAATTTGTTTATGACGTTATAAGTGGCTATATCTCAAGTTTGAACATATTGCACTTCAGCTAAAATGTTAGTTTGGATTTTGACATATTGTTTTGTATAGATCTTGTTTGTTCCAGCAACTTGAATGATTACAAGCCATTCAAATTCTTTGAATCTTTTACCTAATAAGTCTAATATTACCTATCCCAGGTATGATTCCTCCTGTTCAGTTTCAAACTGTTTGGAGCCTTCCTGGGCTGCAGGTAGTCATCACTGTATTGTCTACTTTAGAAACCACTTAAATCTCTAAATCTGTAAGATTTTAAAGATAGCAGCTGCTTTTAGATACCAAGAACCTTTGTGGGAAGGGGCAAAAAAACCACAAGAATCTTCTAATCCACAGTCTTGGAACTGTGGATGTCACGACTGATTTCAGCAAACATGGTGTTCTGGTTAATGTCTTTTGCTGTTCAGGCAAGTTATTTAATTGAACCTGTTCCTTCTTTAACTTTTCTGAGGGGACTATTATGATATAAACATAAAACTTATAAAGAACAGTGTGGTTCTTCTTTCTTTCTCTTTAAATTTTTTAAATTTTTTTACTTTTGAAATAGAGGTGTTAAGTCTGTCTTTTGCAACTGGAGACACAGTATGACAAGTCTTATGGCTAGGATGGTAGAAGAAGAACTATATTTTGGAGAGAATTTTAAGAAAATATTTGCGTTACATTCTTACATCTAGTTTGGGTCAATTAAAAAAGAATTTCTCATGGTGTATCTTACATAAGCGAAAAAAAAGCACATTCCATTATTTTAAAGACCATAAGGCCTATAGATATGTATGGGTTTAGTGAGATTTTTGGCTCTTGGGTATAAATGTTTTTTCTTTCTCATTAAGTATGCCTAATACTCCTGCTTAAATATGCTTTAAAGCACCTCTGTGCAGAAGATATTTAAGATTTGGTATTGTTCTCTTATTTTAAGATAATTTTTTGTTTATATCAGTGGTTTCCACTTCATGGTGATTTTTCTGCTATTTCTGTGATACCTTAGCCAATTATCTCTGCCTCTATCTCTAATTATCCTGAAGTCTAAGCCCTTTTGCAAATTATTATTCTGTCTGCAATCACTAGTGCTGCGAGGCGTCGCATGTCATACATAAATGCTATATTTTAATTGTGAATCCAGTCTGCAGTACTGTCTGCTTTTGTAAATGTCATTGTCTACTACCAGCTTTGTTCCCCATACTAATTTATAAGTTGATACATGCATTCATATGTGTGAAACGCGTGACACATATGCCAGTATAGATTGCCTGATGTCCACGCTGACAGAATGCATTTCTTGGAAACAGTAGCATTCACACTTAAGTTTTTTCTGCTTATTAAGTTTTCTTCCTTCCATAATTGTTGGGTGCTTTCCATGTTATTGTAAATTATTCAAAAGCTTTTTTACTGGATACTGTAAGTTGACTGAACAGTAAGAATTGGATACTTGTTTAATATAGATAGCTTTCCCCTGAACCACTCTGGGAATTTAGAAAGGATCCAATTTATATGTTGCTCTAGAAAAGCCTTATTTGTACTTACAGTATAATTTGCAAAACCATGCTGTCAGTTAAATTCATGTTGTACTTTTTTCCACTTTTCTGCAAATTGCTTGTAAATACATTTCTGCTGGAATAATTGTTGAAGGCACAAAAAGAAAAAAAAGAGAAAATCTCTGAATTCCTTACAGGTCTTTTTGTTGGTTTTGGTTTTTTCCTTTTATTTCTATCATAGGAGAGGTATTGTAAAGATCTTTGAAAAGGTATTCAAAGATCTCTGAAGAGGTATTGTAAAAAATCTTTGAAAATTAGTATTGGTTTCTAGATTCAACAGAAAATAACAGAAAAAGTCTGCTATTTTTTGCAAGCAGGCTTGCTCTAGAGTGGCTTTTATCTTGTATTAAATGGCTGATTGGTGTTAAAATGTTTGCCATGAAAAACTAGGATCTGGCTTTTTCAAATGTTACCGATGTTTATTTCTGGCATTTGCTGTGATGTACTGAACCACTTTGTTTCCCTTATTACAAAAGATTTTGTATTAGCAGGTCTGATATATCATTATTTATCTGATCACTTTTCAAGTCATAATTTGAAATATTGCTAGATTACATAGATTTTAAACAGCTTTGCAAAGCTGGATTGAAGGAGCATTAGTACTACTGGCAGTTATTAACTAAACTTTTCCAAAACACAACCTAAGCAAAAAACCCCATGTGATCAGATATGTGTTAACTTCATACTTCTATTGGCATTTGTGTGAGATGCCTAGAGTTCTCTCTCACCTCTATTACACACAAATAAATCCATATTTTTCCCCTGCAGATATCTTAATTTTACTCAGTCACTAAGTTAGATTCACTATCTACATAATTTATTTCCTTTTACTGTATTAAAGATAATGAACCCTGTGTTATAACGTAACTAGAGGGTTAGGCAGTAGAAATTATATTTTGTTTTTTGTTTTTGTTATTATTGCAATTTTTTTGTTATTGTAAATTGGCTACTTCAGATGTACTCTGACATAGGCACTGTATCCTGCTGAAGTGAAGAATGCAGACTAAGAATGCCTGATCCTCATGCCACTAAATTCTCAAACCCCAAGTTGTCATTACTCCTGAATTATAATGATTGCATCAGTGTCCCCAGGAAATATCTAAAATTAAACAAATACCATTTTTAACAATAAAATCTCAGCTGAATCTAGGAAGAACATATTTTTGTATAGAGACGCAGGTTTTGAAATTATATAGTAATTGGTTTAGAGCACACAGTTTCTTTGATTTTACTTTTCACATTGTGTAGGAAAACTTACCAGTCAGAATGTCTAGCACTCTGCCAGCAACTAAGCTCTACATAGTTATTCACTCACTCCTACTCAGGGGGATGGGGAAGAGAGTCAGAAGAGCAGAAATTAGAAAACCCATGGCTTTGAGAGAAAGACTTTTTGACAGAGACAGCAAAAGGTGTGCACGCAAGCAACGCAAACCAAGGAATTCACTCACCACTTCTCATGGGCAGGCAGGTATTTGGTCATGTCAAGGAAAACAAGGCTCCATCGCACATGACAGTCACCCGAGGAAACAAATGCCATTATTCTGAGTGTCTATAACCCTGAATGTCTTCCATTCCTTCTTCTTCCTACAGCTTTCTACTGCTGAGCTGGTCCTCATGTGGTATGGAATATCCACCTGGTCAGCTGGAGTAAGCTGTCGCAGACGTGTCCCGTGCCCCAGCTTCTTGCCCAAATGAGTTTGGTGGGAGAGAGCAGAAAAGGCCTTGACCCTGTGTCAGTGCAGCTCAGAAGGAATGAAAACTGCCCTGTATTGTCAACAATGTGTGCAGCATAAATCCAAAACATAACACCATAACAGCTACTGTGGAAAATTTTAACTCTCTTCCATTCAAAACCAGCACAGAGACAAAAGCCCTGCACTGCCATCCTCCAGTCCCTTAGTGTCTTCTCACTCAGAACATTTAAGCAAGTTACATTAGAATTGCTGTTGATTTGTAAATCACCTAATGAACATCCGTGTGGTAGGGCAGGAGAGGATGGTGCACAGCACCTTTTTTATTACTTCGGCAAAAGAAAATTTGGGTTTTTTTCTCTTCCTTCAGAGATTAAAACTTTATTGGCAGTCTAAAATTGTGATTCTCTTTTGTTTGCTTTAGGGAGTTCTGCAGGATGGTCAGCCAGTGCTTTCAGCATTTTGTCATTTTTTAGCCAGGAAACACTCAGATATCACAACTGCATTTTTGCTTCAATTATGAATTCTTAAGGTTTTCCACATAGAATTTTCCATAACAACTCTGTCCATATCTCTTATTGTAGATTACCAGGCTAAACTAATTCAATTTTTTGTGCCCCTAGTGATTTCTGTTTTTCTCTTGTCTTGGTATCTGAGGTATTTTTAGGCTGAACTGACATTTCTCAAAACCTTTGGTGCCTGCCTCCTCCCTTTTCTACGCCTCTCCTTTCTTACAGACAGATCTCCTCCACACTTACACCACCCAGCTGCTGCCCTCAAAATCAAGCACAAGGAACACCTGCTGCTGTGGAAAACCACCTATGAGCAACAGATGTCCTCTTCCTTGCTGTGTGAAGACAGGCACAGCGAAAAGGATAACCAGCCACCCAACAAACCTGCTGTCCACCTCTCTGGCCATGGTAAGAGAAGGTAATAGCTGCATCATGGTAGAGGAGCAAAAAAAGTCCAGTGGCTCTGTGTTATACTCTGGCCTCTGTCCCAGCCAAAAATACCTGCGGGGTTTCAAAGTGCTGTGATGTTTTTCTGGTGTATGCCTATGAATCAACACTAAGGGAAGATTAGATTTTGGGTTTAATTTTTTTTATTCCTTTTGTATCACACTATGAAGGGAAAAAAAAATCCATCTAAATTTTCAATTGCTTGCTCCATCAGAGCTTGCATAGTAGCAACCTTTAGAGCAACAGGTTTGATTTTACCACCAAATGTCACAGCTCATTAAACTCAAGAAATAGTGCTACCTCTTGCAGAAAATGTTATGAAACATGTAATGTAACAACTTGATCTTTCTTGTGTATGTATTCTCAAAACACTAGAGATGAAGACTGGGATTTTTCAAGAGTACTTGATGTCGGCAAAATTCTGCTGTTGTTCAGGTAAGTGGGAGATTTAACTCTGTCTTCCACAGAAGTACTGTGAGGCAACTGACACTTTCTGTGGTGAAAAGTTGATTTCTTTTTTTTTTTTCTTTGAGGTTATACATGGATCAAGGCAATGAGAACTTCTGAGCAGTCTGGGTGTGTGAATTGCTGCCACAGTGTAAAGTTCTGCACAAAAATACCAGTGGGTGTGCTTCAATGAGTATTTATGGTCTTGTTTTCATGTCAGAGGAGTAACATATTTTTCCGTGTTTGCTGAAAACGATGTTATGGTTATAAACTTGAAAGGAATTCTGAGACAAATTCAGATTTTTGTTGGCACTATCACTTTTGTTTGGATAGTACAAAACTCAGTAAAACAAAGTTCTAGAAGCAGAATGGAAAAGCACAATGCTTTCTGAACTCCTTAATACCATGGGAAAAGGTCTAGAGAGTGCATTTTGGCATTAAAATACAGACTCAAGCTGTTCTTCACTGTTTTCCAGATTTTCTGACTTAGCTCATAGGAAAGTTGCTCACTTCTATTACTGACAGTCTGTTGCACTATCAGGGAAAAATAGGCTCCTGTCTAAGCTGAAAACTTATTTTTTTTTGAAAAAAACGTAACTTCATTAAAGTTCTTCAGGCATTCATTTTGCCTTTAAGGCTGGACATCTCCTTAAAAAGATGAATGGATACAGAGCCATAGGAAACTGTGCTATACAAGAACAAGCTTTCAAAAACAAGCTCTTGCTATGTTTTGATCTTCAAAAAAATGACATGTTTGAATATTATGCTTAATATCTATTTTCTAAGAAATGTATGGATTGTTAGGAATTTTTCTCTTATTATTAAAGTAGAGCCCATATATTCCAAGCAAGACCCATATATTCCAAGCAAAGAAATCCACCTGAGAAGCCTGCTTTCCAGTGCCATGGCCTTATTTCTGTGTCTCTAGATTTAATCTAAAAGGGTTGGATAAAGAAAAACTTGAATTTTTTTTCAGTGAAGCAGTGGCCAATATCTATTTATTTTAGAATATCTGATGGAAAAAATAAAAATTCTGAGTGTGACTTTATGAACTGTCTGAAAGGTTACTTCTCTTTTAATGAAATCCATGTTCGCTGAAGCTTCTCAAGAGAGAAAACTGACTACTGAAATAAGCCAATTACACTTCCTTATCTGTATTTATTTTGGAATTTAAGAAAATATTGTAAAATTAGGAGAAACCCATGTTGACTATACAAATACAAGTCTGCATATATAGAACTGTGACATTATAAAAATAAATCTCAATACATACTGTGGAGTATTTAAATATTTTGTGCCCTCTTCTGATGCTTAAATCTATTGGTTTCTGTAAAAGATGGCAAATTATATTAGTTTGTCCAACCAGATACTTTTTCAGACACGTCTTAAAATTTCTGTGTGAGGATAAATCCCACTGTAAAATAACAAAAGGAAGGCTAGGGGTTTTTTGCTTTTTTAAAAATTTTTTGTTTGGTTGGTTGTTTGGTTCTTTGGTTGGTTTTGTTTAGTTTGGAGTTTTTTGGGTTTGTTTAGTTTGGTTTGGTTTGGGGTTTTTTTCGTTTTTTTTTTTTTTTAGCTTTAACTAGGATAATTAAATCAGAAATGCTCCAGATAAAATTAATTATTTTGTGAAATACTGGGGTTTTTTTAATCTATTGCTTCTTTGGACACAATTAGTCACTGAAAATATGTGTTCAAAATCGGTTTTAATTGTGTAGCATGCTTACATATATGTCAAAACTTCAAAACACAGCTTTTATGACCTGTTAATGGGTAGTCACATTCAAATAGATTTTGTTTAGAATTATGCTATCTAGTAAGAGATAAGAGAGCTACAATTATGACATACTAAGCTTGGGCATATATCTAATTTTTATCCTTAAAAATATTTTCTGTTACAGTTCAAGTGCAGCTCTGAATGTGAAAAACAGTTTGCTGACCATCTCAACATTAGTTGTCATTCTGTTAGGCTGGTATAAATCAGGATTGTAAAATATTTAACACTTTACCTTTTTTTTTTTTTTTAACTTCTAGCCAGAGTGTAGTTTATGTGAAAATCACTTGAACCTTGTTGACTTTTAAAATGGCAGAGGAATGCCCATTTGTTTGGGTTTCAGCATCTTCCCCTTCCCATTCGCCTTCCCCTTTCCCTTTTCCTTCCTGTTTCCGTTTCCCTTCCCACTTCTAACATGAAATTTGGCCGATAAACATTTGTTGCTGTGCAGAAAACCTAATTAATGTATAATAGTGTAATAGCTCTGATATATGTTTATTTCTACTTTTGCGCTATGTATAACTCTTGGGAAACATTGGAGCCAAATTTCATACCCTACTGTAATCTGATAGATCCTAATTAACAACAGTTGTCAGAAATTGAAACAAGCAGCAGCATTCCACCCCTTACATTTTCTGTTGTCATTAAAATTATGTATATGTATTTGACATGTTTTCAGGAATGCTAGGAATGTGTAATTTGTACTCAATGCCTGACCTGTACTTCAGCATTTGAAAGCATTATCAGTATTTTACAAAAAAAACCAAAACAGGATTGCTTTCGTTCTGTGCAAGTTTTATTTAAACATTATATCATAAAGCAAATATTTGAATGTGGGTGAATTTTTGTTCTATGAAAGATTAAAGAAGTAGAAGCTGTTCTGCAATATATACTATCCCACTGGAAAACAGGATATGACATAAATTTTGCTTTAAACTGTTCCCTTGCTTGAACAGTATGCAGAGGCACAGATATATGAGATACTTTCTGTCCACAGGTGAGTAAGCACACTCATGCAGGGATTCTGTCAAACACTTCTCTCAGGAAAGGCTTGATCACTTCTGTGACTTTTGTTGCAAAGATGCTGTGCATGGGTCTGTGCTTTGGAAACATCTGAAAATAGGAATTAGTTTGTGCTCCATCTCTTGGGAAAAGTCAGCCTCTCCTTAGAGCCCTTACCTTGCAGGCTTAGCTGATGTTCTGCCTTAAATCTTGGGATGTCAGCAGCTGTGCTGAGAAGTTGGGAGCAGGGAAAAATGCAGACAGAAGTGAGATGATGTTAGAATTCCTCTTAATGATATTTAACAGAAATACAAGTTGTTTCCGTTTCTATGTGGAGCATGAGTATGAGGTAGAAATACTGTTGCTGTAACCATTTGTTGTTGTTAGCTGCTGTTTCTAGATGCTTCATGTAGGTGCAACTGCTCTGCTTTCTCTGCGCTGAGGGATTTATTTAGATATTTCATGGTAATTTTCTGTCACCTTACCACCGAGATGTCCAGTTGCTGTACATCTTCTGGTGCTCATCTTCTTTGTGAGAAGGTGAATGAAGGCCCATTAAGAGAAAGGACCCTTGATGGAAAACTATCAGCTCTAGAAGAACAATCCAGTGAACCTGTCTTTGAAGGCATAATTTACTCTTATGATTTGAAATCCTGCAGAGGATTTTGCTGTTAAATACAGCAAAGGTGGATTCTGTGAAAACGCTGAGTAATTTTTTCTTTTTAGCTATACATTGGAAAGCTGCCTTCTCTGCCCAGTCTCCTTAGCTGAGAAAACTTGACATGAAAAAAATGTGTGAAACGGCAGTTCTTGAGAGGCAATTTTTTCAGTGTAGGCTCTTGTGTGTCTGTGTCTGTATATTTCTTAGGAAAAAATATTATAAATTATAAATTTGGGTTGCTGTAGATACCCTGGATGGTTGTACTCCTGATCTGAAACACTAAGAGGGTTTCTGTGAGAGGTGATCCAATAACAGTAACAGGTGAAGCAGGGAGAACAGATAGATTTCACATAATGATGCGGCTGGGCTATCAAGAAAGAAAAACAACTTTGGCTTGATCACCAACAGGCACGGATGTTTGTAGGACTGAGAGATATGACCTGGGAACTTAATAATATGTGGAAAAAATTAGTTTGTGCAAAGTAATGTATTGTGTTCATTGTCCTCCTCTGTAAAATACTTTTATGTCATAACCCCTTTAGCTCTGTCATTCAGCAGGGAAGTGGTACATTACAGGGTCTGTGGTGCAATTCTCACACTGTGAAACATCCTGTGTTGCGTGGTTGTAGCTTTACCCACTGTTACTTATATAATTTAATACAAAACCCTCAAAGTTGACTAATCCTTGTTACTGCAAGCTAGTGCTTGGTAAAAGGCCTACATTAATGGCACCGGTTATTTGTGATGTTCAAATTAATGTATAATCCTTTTTCATTCATTTCATTAACACTTAAAATTCTTGTCCTTTGCAACCTGCTGGGTCATTAGCATTCAACAGCTAATTACAGGTCACGTTTTAAAAGTATTTCTTTTAAATGACTTTGTGAGCCATTGATTTCAATATAAGAGCATGATATGCTTTATCACAGTGTTACTCCATGTAGGCTGACATTGTATTTAACTTTCACCTCACCTGAGTAAGGCTGTCCCTGGAGTTCCTCATGGCATCTTTTTGAGGTGAATCCAAATTGCTTTTTCTTACTCACAGTTTCGAAGAAATCTCATGTGTCTCTATTTCCAGACCCCTCAAAAGAATGGGTTCTCATATAAGCTGTAAGGACATCACACTGTTAACCTTCTATAATTTAAAAAATTGACATCTTATTCCTTTCTTTTGTCTTGTTTGGTGCATGAACAAAACATTTCATCTCACAAGCAAGGGACTGTATATTTTTTATACATCTTGTATGAAACTTAGACCAGATGTCATTCTTAAATCTGAATATTTTGTTCATCCATAATTTTCATGCTAAGGTCTGTTTATATACACAAAAGATTCAAGGGAAAGGGTTGTGACCCACCTTTGAGGCAGGGCAACCAAGTTCGTTGTTAACCGATCCTGTGGGGTGGGTTAAAACAAAATGACACCAAATAAATGATATAAAAATGAATTTTATTTGAGAAACTGCTTCGAAATCTAACTGGAAAAAAAAAGCCTGTAAGGTGTGGTGTTGTATTTCCCCACTTATCTGCCTGTCCTTCCCACATTGTTTTCCCTTCCCCGCCCCTAGTCCTGGCCACTCCCTCAAGTTCTCCCTGTTGGTCCCAATACCCCAACTCCGCCCATGTACCGCCCCTGCGCCCTGAGACCATTATTCCATCTTCTCTCTCCGCCCCCCTCATCCCCATGTAAAAGCCAAGGCCTGTGACACGTGCTGTCTTTCTGCCCTTGGGAACCATGCTAGGTGCTGGCTCTTCGCCGTGGGGAACCAGCATGTGACCACGTGAACAAAGCTCCTCTGAGGGCCCCACGCGGGAGCCTTCTCGCCTCCTTTATCCCACGGTGCTGTGGAGCCGACAGCCAGCCAGAGCCCCGCGGCGCTCTCCCAGACGGCTGCAGCGTGCCACTCCATGGCAGGAAACTACAAACTGCAACAGTAAGGGGTTGGAAAAGGGGTCTGTAGCCATTCTGGGGTTTATTATCCTCCTATCAGAGGAAAATTGAGAAAAGTAGACAAAGAGAGATAGGAGAAGAGATTAGGTAGATAGATAGATAGATAGATAGATAGATAGATAGATAGATAGATAGATAGATATCAATACCTGTGGCTCCAGTGATGCCTGTGTGATCATGGCCTGTAGTCGTGATAAGCAGTCCTGCTCTGTCAGGGGTAAGGGTGCACTGGTTTTCCTGCTTCTTCTAGTAAATTCCCCAGTACATCCTCTGTGAGGAGTTTTGGACAGGCACAATCTTCTTTCTGGAAGATTCTGGAAGTTTGTTGACATCAAGAGGACAGGTGAGTGTGTGTGTCTTTGTGTCCAGGTGTGCCTGGACAAATTTTCTGTACAAAGCTTCTGAGTAAATTTTCTGAGTTTCGCCGTTGCGCAGTGGTAGCTCCTGGGGTGGGAAAGAGACCACCATTAAAAAAAACCCCTCTATCCTGTCTCCAGTTAAAGATGGTTCTCCTTTAGTTTGAAAACAGCTTGATTAAGGCAAAATGTAGCCTCTGCGTCCAAGTGGTTCACTACAGAAAGTTTGAGAGGTGTTTCTTTAAATGTTTGTCTTTATATTAGCCCCTCCAGTGTGGATATGAGTCTCTGGTAATAATAGTTTCTGGAACATCCATGAGCTTTGTGATACAACGAGTATCACATGTGAAAGACACTTTGGTCTTATTTCTGACAGGTTACGAAAAGTGCTATTTTTGCTGATTCTGTCCAGATGTGTGGTAACGTAGAGACTAATGGTAATCTCCAGTTTCTCGTGCATCACTGCTGACACTGTTGAGCTGCTGGAGAACCCACTCAGGAAACTTGCTTTGTTTTAGTACAGCCAGGGAGCTTATGTCAGTCATCTGTCAAATGTAACTTTGAAAAGAGAGAAAGAAGATACATTAGAGAATTATTTAGTCTTACTACTTTTTTTTTGTAGCAGAAAAATCATTGTGAACTTCTTAATGCTTTAAGATGCTCAAAATTAAAACTTAGGATAATGCATTCAAGTGGTCAAAGTGTGTGTGTAAAGAAAGAGAGATGTTGGTAATGCAGTGCGAATTGCAGATACATGGCAGAAAAACTCTATTCAGCAAACAAATGAAATCTTTCACCCATGAGACCAGAAGAGGAAAGATATCCACAAGTATAGCAAAGGGGAGAAGAGCTGTTAAAATGAAGTTTAAAAATATAGTGATAATGAGACACTGTCATTTTCTGAGACAGGACTGATTCTTATCACAAGAGGTCAGGGGTTATGTGCAGTCAGAAAACCCAGCCTGTACCTGGAAGCCATGACAAGGTAATTGAAAATCGCATCCTGAATTGAGAAGGGAAAGTCTGCCTTTGTGCATGCAGAAATTTGCTGACATGCATGTGGGAAATTAAGACAGCCATTTTCTAGACAGCTGGATTTAGAAGCTGCAAGTTTTGTAACTGAAAGAAAGGTAGAAATTACTTTTTCAAGGATTTCAAGGATTACTTTGTCAAGGATTGAGTAATTGTATTCGTACATCCTGAAGCAAAAGAGATCATAAGTAGGGTTATAAATAAACTTTCCCCCCTTTTTTTTTGTGGGTATGGGAATACAATGAAGTGTAGGTTGGAAGTTAATGGGAAGACTGTGCACAGCTTTAGATACTGGGAATTTAAAGGACAATTGCCACTCTTGCCTGAATAAAAAGTGCTCTAGGAGATTCATCTGAGAGATAGGAACAGACTGTGGCCTTAATTCTCTCAGTGGCAACATTCTCCTTTCTTTAAATGGCTTCATATATATCTCTTGTACACAAAACCCCTTTGTATACTCTGGTATGAAGCAAGGCAAAGTAGAATTGTGTTGAATTTGGTGCCAGTCGGGGCTAGATGTGGGAATATGACTTCCCTGAGATGAATGTAAGAGAACATTTGTCTCTTTACAGACCTAATGAGTAATCATCTATTCAATTTGCAGGCCTGCAGTTATGCCTACTACTTTCTCTTCTCATAATGGCTGGGTCCCTTTAAGCTTGGCCTGATCAATTAGTCCAGCCAAAACATTCTAGTGTAAGTGGTGACTAATTGGGCTACTAGACAACTGCACAGAAATGGTGAACCATTAAAATGATTTTGGCATTGTTTGACTTCATATAAAATGTGCTCATAAAGATTTCAAGGAGGGTGAATCTAAGGTAAATCTAATAATGATTGAGGACAAAGTGCATTTTATCTCCATTGTCATCTGGGAGAATAGTTTTAATAACCAGTGTAACCTAAATGTCAAATAAAACAGATTTAAATTTATCTTAGGTAAAATTGACATTTCTCTTAACTTGCTTTACTGAGGTAAGTAAAAACCCCAAAATAAAAATAGATGCCATAAGCAGTAATTGTGGAAATATTTTGTTATCCCATTTTTTGGCATGCACCTGCACAAGTTCCTATGCAGCTTAATGCCCCTAACCCACTAATTTCTTCCATTTGAATTATTTGCAGTTCACAAACACATCCGCCTTGTTGTTTAAAAATGGACTTGGGCGGGAAAATAGACCAACATGCACTTTTTTCAGCAATTAAATCCTTTTCCCTGAGGTAGAGGTCACTAGCGTCAAAGAGTCTTTTGAACACCATGTCACTGAACAATTAAAAATGCTTCCTTTAAGTGCCTTTCAAAGCAACAGAATCCTTAATTGTTGGCATCAAATCTTTATACTATCACTCCTAAAAAGGCAAATTGCTTTGATGCACAGAGTTCAGACTCCACAACTAATTAAAGTTGTAAAGTAGGTATGTTTAGTCGGCCGAGGTGCATGGGGGATCGTTCCTCCAAAGGCACGCACACCCTCAGTGGCACTTGGCTTGAAGTGTATCTGGTTGCAAGTTACATATGCATTAAATTACACCGTACAGCCATGCATATTCATTATCTGTCCCTGTTTCGTATTATAATTAGTTCAAAAGTCATTAGCATTTTAATGCGTCTGCGCACTGCTGCCTGGTGGTTGTAGGCTGGGTTCTCTGGGATGAAGTAAAGGTCTTCCTCAGGCTTGAACTTTTTACCCCGCTTCCTTATGCACACTCTCTAAGTTTCTGGTCGAAGTCCAAACTCCAGGGCTGGTTCTAGCTGGTACTAGGATCCTGAAACCAGGACCTGTGGTCACGGTCTCTACCCCTGATCAATGGTCCTACATCCTCCCCCTTCTGCTTGGCAAGCATAACAAGTATCGAGCAAGCAATATACATTGTCTAACAAGCAGCTGCAAAATTTAGCAATATCAATTGTGCCCACAATAAGCAATTAACCCTTAAATCCTAAACTCCTCTGTATCACCTTGCTTGCCAAAGGCGTGCTTTTCAGCCAGTTTGCGGATATTTGGAATTTAAAAATCCTTCCCCCGCCACCTCCCAACAGAGCTATCCCCTACCCTAATCCAGCATATTTGATAGATATTGGGATTAGAATTGATAATGGAGATGACTGATACACATCTCAGAAGGACACTGTCCCCATTTCCTTAGAGTTGTCTGTGTATCTTCTATTCCGAAAACATATGTGTCCAAAACGCTGCCTCTTAGAAGAGTGTCCCAAATCATGCAACATTTTTGTGACGTTATGCTTCTTGTCCTTTTCAAATGTTTTCTGTGTCTGAAAATATGAATTGTGATGGAAGAAAATGAGTTTGTCTGCTTGTACCCATTCCCCATTTTACTTACAGGCAGGATCTTCAGCTTGCAGTTCTTTTCACTAATGAATAGATCGGCAAGTTCCAGCAGAGCCCACATGGTAGCTGGCTATTTGGGACATTCTCCTGTCTTACAGCCATGGGAAACTAAATCCCAAATCTTCTGATCATGAGATGAAGGGAATATCTTAATTCAAACCATTCTGTGATTGAAGAGATCCCTCTATGCCCAGCTTTTCTGTTTTCTTCCATTGTTTCGATTTAAAATATATATATATTTTTTTCATCTTAAAACTTCCTTTTCTGCCATCAAGAAAGAAGAAAAAGAAATAGAGTCAAACCTCAAACTATTTTTTTTTAAATTTTAGCTGGTGACTTGAAGAATAGTACTGGTTACAATCTTCTGACTGTTATTTCTCTTTTTGTATCTTTGTGGTTTTGAATTATTCAGTTACCTAGGAAAACAGAAAATGTGAGGGTTTGTAGACAAATTTGCAGTGGTTACAGATGGTAAATGAAGAACTCTTATTGCCTGTGGTGATTGCAGGAGGCTTGAATTTCTAGTAATTCTGTGAATGTGTGTGACATCCCCAGGGCAATCAAGCACAATGGTTTTGGCTGAATGTGCTTAGACTAACTAAAGCTGGGTTAAAAAGTTAGCTAAACTTTTAAATCCTTCACTTTAACAAGTGTCACAGTATTCAGTGGGGCAGAATGTTATAACAACAATTGTTAGGACTGGCACCTGGAAAACAGCAGTTCAGTATGTATTTTCTAATTAGAGAAAAAATGGCAGTCACTTGAACTGAGTAGACTGATCAGACATTCACTGAATTGTATGTTTGGAGTTCGTGTTTCCTTAGCTTGATGCCCATGCCACAGAAAACAGAAAGGCACATTTTCCTTTCCTATAAAGTGGTCAGGGCAGAGCATGAATGTGCCTGTAAAACAGTGTATTTTTAATGTTATTCTATGGCCACCTTCCTCAAGAGTCTATTTGTTCAACTGAGTAGTCTTCACGTAATTTATTCTATGAACAAGTCCAATTAAAACGGCACAATTTGAAACCAGCTTAAATAAAAACCCATTTTATGTGAAGTAGTTAGACTTTCTCAATTTTCTTAAACCTTTGAGTTAAACTTGCCTCCTTAATTCCTTTAGGAAAACTACAGGAGATATCAACCAGTTTCAATTGTTGTTCAAAAACTAATTTTTTCAATGATTAGTGCATATTAGAGATGGGAAAACATACATGGAGAAATTTAGTGACTAATCCAGTTTGCCAAAATATATATGCCTGATTTCAAGTTCAGAATTGTAGGCAATACTTCCTCACATTTTCAAGCAGAGAAATGAGAGGATATAAATGGACCAAAAAGAGTATGGATATGCTAATCTGAATCCTGTGTTTCTTCAGGGCATGCTGTGACAGAAAATATGTTTAAAAAAATAAATTGTGCCCTAAGCATCAGATTTCTTTTGTAAGAATGACTGCTTTTATCGCATGGGGAAAAATACATCTTGTAACTAATATGGAAATTACTTAAAAAAAAATAAATTTGCTGAAACAGTAATCTCCAGCCATTAGCACTTCAGTTATTGCCATCAAAAAATAATTTACAGATCTTCTCGCAGCTGCTCACAGCTGCTTATCAAGAGATTGTTGTGAGACAAAGCTGGGCCAGACGAGGTTTTTCTCATCATGCAGTCAGTGTAATTAGTTTAAGAATAACCTCTCCCTAGTGTACCTGAAACAATTCTATCAGGTAACAGGCCAGCTACATAGACACCACCAGTAAACCTGCCACCAAGTAGTGCTGGACAGTCAGAAAGGTAAGGCATTTTCTTGGTGGGATTGATTTCTAAAAGATACTAATCAGCGCAGTAAAGATAGCTGTAGTAAGTCTTTGTTGAGTTAAACAATGAAGTGTTTGCTTTCTTGTATTTGATGATAGAAGCTACAGTGGATTTTTACTGCATAAGTGTTTATCTTTAAAATTTTTTGGTAAGGATAAAATGTTTTCATATGCCTTTTACTTCTTTCTGTGTAGTTGCTAAAAACTCTGAAACAAGCAAAATTATCTGAGTGGAAACATTCCTGATTTTGAGATGAGATTTTTATTTCTGTATGCATTTTATGTGCATTTGTGAGTGTGGATTTTTTTTTTCTCCCTTGAGAAACTGCCACTAGATGGAGCAAGTGTTGTTTTTTAAAAAAAGAAAAAACCAAAAAAAACCTCCCAAAACCCCCAACCCCCCAGCCCTCTTGAAAAACAAAACAAAATGAAACTCCAAAAAACAAACAAAAACCACAAAAAAAAGAGGATAAAAACAAAACAAAACAAAAAAACCATAGAAACCCAAATCAAGAATACTGAAGATATGTCCTAAAACCTGAGAAGGCTAAGAACACACCTCCTTTACAGATACAACATCTTTGTTACTAAAAGTTACATGCTAAAATATGGAAGTTTAATGTATCTGAAAGTTGTCTAATCAAGAAAATACTTTTCACTTTTTTCTAAATATCTTAAGAGAAGCTGTGCTTAAATGAACTCTAATACAAGGGGCTGGTGGTGAGAAAGGATATCCACAAAAGCAATTATTTAAAATTCCTTGTAGAATCCATTGCATATCTAAGATAATTGGGATGCCATCATTAAATATTTTTAGATAATGAGAAGCAGAATGGACTTATTAGCACATTTCTCACTGTATTAAATAAATGTTTTATCAATTGCTTTAAACTTGGGCACACAAATTTAGGTTGACCTTGAAACATGAGTCTTGCCTGTAGGATAAGGAATGGTGGACTCATTTCAGGGTGATGTGGGGTTTTGTGCTGACCCACAGAGCTGGTCCACAGTGGCATTCCCTCTCTGGCTGGTGAATGAGACTCAGTGGAGTCTTGTGAGGTAAACCTTACAAGCCTTGTTGATCAGCAGTGGGTTCAATTTCGTAGAGTCTATGTTGATATATCTCAAGCAACATCTGATCTCACTACAGCTTAGCAAAGCCTAGATTATATTCTTCCAGCTCTCTCAAACTGATTTATTTTAGTGGGCTATATTTAATGTGAGGATAATGCTTCTTAAGGTTGTCCTCTTTACCTGGATTTAGAAGAAGACGGGCAAAAACATCCACAAAGATGCTCCTAAGCAGATTAAAACATTTTACTGATAGAGTTGTGCAATCATTTGTGGGTGACATCCCAGTATTTGAAAGAGAACATGATTTGCATCCTTGGTGCTGATGTGTTCTGTCCTAAATTACGTTACAGGCACTTAAAGGATAACAGAGGTTTGCAGACCATTTGACTGAATTAGACCTCAGTAACTTGACTGGTTCCTTCCAATCAGCTGGTGAAGAGTTTTCTTCCCATGGCTGTCTGTCATCTATGACTTGTTGTACCACACAAATCTACTCTTTGTCTTCTCTTAATTTACAGCAAAGCATTTGATTGCCTTTTAGAGTATGCACAGTTTTATGCAATGTTTCTAAATTTCGTGCTATCAAAATTCCCATTCTCTTCCTCTTTCTGTACACTTCAGGTGATTAGGCCACATGTACATTTTCAGTGTAGTAAACAGATGCTCTTTAAAAAGCAAGTGAAAGACAGAAACGTGCTGAAAGTACCGATGTAAAGCAGGCACTGGCTATGCCTTGTAAAACAAGCCTGCCCATGCAGTTCAAATGATATATAGCAACACTGACCCAGAGAGACTTCCCCCAGGGTTAGGGATTAGTAGCTATGTTTGACTAAGCCATGGTCTCTGTTCAGGCTGCCAGTAAGGGCACCAATTAGTGTCAGTTGCAATTGTGATTTTTTTGAGATCTCAGCCATTAGGAAAATTCTGCAGTGGCTCTACCTAGTCATGCTGAGTATATTGCACAGCATAAATATAATATCGTGGGGTCTCTTTTGGTGTATTTGTTTTGTTTAAGGAGCAAAAATAGATGTTTGTGGATTATTGTATGAGAGTATTAAAAATTCTTGGTACATATGCTCTCTATTTTATTTGAACAAGTAATTTATGATCTGTCACCTCAAACTTTTACCACTCTTTCCATACAGATCCTTAGTTTTTGCTTAAGGTGGTTTTTTTTTAGTGATGAACATTACTTTTATAAAGAACCAAATGTAGGAAGACTTAATGAACGTAACAGAACTAATAAGGGCTGAGGATTTCTTTTAATACACTCTATAAATAATAGAAAGAAACTTTAAAATTATAAGTTATCTGCCTCTCTAAGCCATTGTGAATAATAATAAAAATAATATGCTTAGTATTTGCAATGAACCAGTCTTAGAATGAGAGCAATTTTTTCTCAGAATGCATAAATAAATTACAAACTTGGAGCCAGAAGTTAAATACAGGCTAATGTAAGAATGAGAATGCAGATAAAGGAACAGATTAAAGATTGGATTTGTTAAGGTGATATTGTTCTAGTCATTACTTTTTCTAAAGATTTTTAGGGGGAGATTCTTGCACTGGGTATATATGACTTAAGTATAAGCTGCTGCAATGTCTGCGGGACGATGTTTGTGTTTAAGTTGGAACAAGTTGTTTTCTCCACTTTGCTTTCTTAGACACAGAGGAGCCTGCTCACAGGAGGAAATCAAACTTCCAGAAAAAAGAGGTGTTGCTTCAGGACTAAACCTCTGTTGTGATAGAAGAGGAAGAACACATTAAGGGTAAACTTCAACTCAAACAAGGAGACCATTTAGTAAATGCACTACGATAAATTATGTTCCTTTGTGATTTACATGTATAAAAATCCTTAAGATTTCTTCCTTTCCCATCCAGACAGCAAAGCCCCTCAGACACCAACGGTGAAAATTCTTATTATAATTACATGTGATGTAAAAGCATGTTTAATAATGATTTTGTGACCTATTTATTTTTTAGAAATGTCCTCTTTTGCTGGAGCTCTGATCTGCCCTTTTGGCCAGGAAATCTTGAAGATGTGTTAAAAAACTGTGTAAGAACTCACGCAAGTGCTACTGCCTCCCAGCTGAAATATATGCATGCTGATTTTTGCATCCTTCATCCACAAGATATTATCTGGCCTTACGCTGTTTCTAATTTTCCAAAAGGAAGGCCCATAATTAATAAGGTGGTCAACATTTGAGTGATTGTTTCTGAGAGCATCAGGACTTCATTATAAGTGGAAGGAGAGAGGGTGCTATAAACATATATGAGGCTTTTAAAAATTCTATTCCCAGGACATAGGAATAACCAAATATCAGCTTCCCTCTCTTAGCTGCACTCATCACTTTAATGCAGGCCTGGCAATGGTGATTCACATATTGCAACCACCATTTAATTGGACTGCTACCAACCCCCTGACTGTCAGGGGGTCAGGCTGTACTCTCTGTCAGTAGGTTGTTTTTTTTGTACCCTTGCATTTATTTTATTTTTCCTATTAAAATTGTATTTCTGACTTGGAGTCTCTCACTAGTTTGCTTTCAAACCAGTGCAGCACTGGAGTCTTATATCTCAAAAGTGAGATATGATATTTTTATTCTTTTTCTTCAGCAAAGGGATGTGTATGTAAATGTGATGCTGTGGCACAGCTGTAGTGTACATATAGTGTGTTAACTTGCCAGGTAACTGCTTCTGTGCACTCTTGACTTGTTCATAAATGCTGTGTAGCTTAGTCACTTAAATTTTGTTTTTGTTTTCTATGGTACTCTTTCTATGCCATCTAGCAGTGTTCGACAAGGACAAGTAGACAACCGTTAGTGTAAGGGGAATAAATTTGGCCTGTGCTAAGGGACTACCTGTATGCTAAGTTTTGGAACAGGATTATGACAATAGTTCAAAACCAGAAAGTGATTATATACAGGTGAGTTTCAAGGAGACCAAGAGAGAACACTGAAAAAGAAGAAATGAGAATGAAGCTTCAAGACATCCTAATATTACTCTCTGCCTCTTGGTAGTTAGTTCCATTTGGGCATCAGTTCTGACTCTGTAGCCTTTTATAACAAACTTTCTTTCACTTTGTAAAAGCATGTGTTTGCAGGTTGCTACCTAAAGAAATTCTCAGCTCACAGAAGTATAAAATAATCTTGAAGACAATATGTGAAATTTAATCCTTCTTCATCCCCTTTTACCATTCAGAAACGAGAGAGCTTCTGCAGGGGCCGTATTGTCAGACAGATCTGCAGTGGCCCAGTAACTGTGATCTAATGATAACTTCCTTTCTGAGCGCTGGATGGGAAATTGAGTGTGGAGGGATCTGTTGTTTGCATTTGTCAGAGTTCTGTTTGTGGCTGTAGTTACTGTAGACGGAGCTCATAGCTATTGGGAGTTGAGGTGCTACAGAGGCTTAGATCTCGCTTACTTTCTGCTGACAGGTCAATCTACTGTTTCCTATTTGTAAAGGTATGAAGTTTTGACTTCACCTCAGGAAATCCTACTGAAATATCTCTAGCTGCATTCTTGCACTGCCATTAAGTAAAGCTGAGTGATGAAACTCTTGCCCACTAAAACACCTCCCAAAACCAAGTCAAGAAGAGGTGAAAATATTATGTACTGCAAGACATATACCTAAACCACTTAGTATAGACCCAACCGTAGCCTTTGCTTCTGAAAGCTATGTCACCAGGTTTGACTCAAGGTTCAGCCTTGTGCCATTTGTATTTGAGGAACAAAAAGTGTTAGATAGATAATTAATAACTGCAATAAAGCAATTTACAATCTCACTGCACAACAAACCTTTGACAGTAACTTCTGGTATAGTAATCTCTCCTTTTAGTATGAGGGGATCTGAAACCAGCTTTGGGTATAATGACTCATACCATCTTCTCATTTATCACCAGAGATTTTGCTTTGATATTACAAACCCTTCCTATAATCTTATCTGTAGCATCGCATCTAGAGGTGTTTTCCCAGCTTCAGTGATCTTACTGGTCTGATGGTTGTGTTGAGCAGCTGCTTCAGCCTACATTGTGTTCTCTCCTTTTTACTCCCCTATACAGTCTATGCGAGGAAAAAACTCCATGGTATCTTTGCGTTTTTTTCCTCTAAGGATGTCAAATGGACTTCTGTTTCTGTAGAGTTTTCTTTCTGTTCTCTTTTTTCATCCTCTTAATAAAAAATTACCTACTCTCATCTTCCTGTATACTCACTGACCTCTCATTTTTGTGTCTGTACATCAACAATCTTTTCCTGCTTCCCACTCTTTGCCCCATCGGAGATTCTCTATTTCCCTTGACAAGAATTCTGTGCTTTTAAGTCACTTGATGGTTCTCTTATTAGCTAAAGAGATCACTGTTACAAGATTTCACTATTTTTTCCATTAGCTTGTATCTGGAGGAACATAAACACCAGGAAAGCATAACCACTAGAAAACTAAGCTATTCTATTACTGTTATTATCTCTGGACTAAGAAGGTAATTTATACACTGATTTCACCCTTGCATAATTCCCTGACCTGTCTTTTGTTGTTGAAAATAGACAATTCCACAGCTAAATATTTTTTTTTTTAAATTTTGTCTAAATACCCTGTTGTCTGACCATAATCTCATTGGAATCAGTGGGATTTTTTCCATTAACATCCGTGTGCTTTGGATCAGATCCCAGATGAACTTTTTTCTTGCCTTTTAATACTGTGAATACTCAATTATGATGCTCTTAATGCTGAGCCATGCTGGGAAGGGAAAGTTTTTGCACTGCTGGAGCCCTGGTTCCTGGCAACCATATGTCTTTCAAAGGCAATGTTCCTCCGTGGGGGAATGATAGAAAGATTCCCTCTGCTACACCTCTTTAATTACAAGAGCAAATATCCTCCCACTGCAGTCCTCCCAGCATCTAGGAGCACTGCTTTAGCCTTCTCTGGTGCAGTCAACATTTCCAGAAAAGATTAAAAACTTCCTCTCTGACTTCCTGATTCACCTCCCATACAGCTGTTACTTATTATTGCAATGCACTCTTTAATCGAAGATGTTCAGGACAACGAGGATTCCCATATGGCACTTGCTGCAGTTCAGAGACTAGAAAGAACTTTCTTGTTTCTCCTCAGCAAAAATATCTTTGCTTAAGTAGTGCTGTATGTTGCTTACTTTTTAAAATTCTGCCTTTATTAAATTCAGAATAAAATGGCAAGGACTTGCAATTATGTGTGTGTATATATATACATATAGATAGATAGATATACTCATGAATATATAAAAAACACTTTATATGTGTGTGTCTGCATATAAAGTCAGTTCATACACCTTCCAAAAAGTGTAACTTGCTTTTCTACCTGACAAAGTTGCTCCAGCTTTCATGTGTTGTAGTCATCCTGAAGCACTGACAACTCAAATTCTGTTTTGACAACCAGGGAAAACATTTAATAAAAGCAGGCTATTTCCTGTACAAAGGTTGCTAAAATCCAAGTTTTTACATGAAACTCTAAACTGGGAACTAACCATGGTAAATATGGGACAAGTTATTCCCCAAGTCTATCCTTTTCCTGATCACCTGAGCATGCAATTTCTGTTTTTAATTTGTACTGGGGTAATAGAATAATATTTTTTTATCCCCAAGTGTTCTGATGTCATGGGAAAAACTCTTCATTCCCCTCTCCCCTCCACCCCCCACAGCTGGAAATTGCTAGTTTGCTCAAAAGTGCTTTAATGTTTCTGTAATTGCCTTCAGATTCTAGTCTGGAAAAAATAATTAGTATTTTAATTTCAGAAAATACGAGAACAGGTTACCTAAGTACAGTATAATATTTCCCCGTATTCTGCCAAATAGATGGAAACAAAGTGGTAAGTGCTCAAGAAACCCGGGGAATGCTTTCCTGGAAATGCTGGAGTCATTGTTTGCATGCATTACACTATCTCTGGAATGGCTCCAGCGTGCTCCCCCTGGACAGGCGCAGGGTACCCGCGTTTGCTGAAGGCTCTTCAGCTCACAGCCAACATTTGCACAGTGCTTCAGAGAGTGGCAGTTTGGGTGCCCGCATAGAAGCTGGGTGGGGTCATCGCTGCCCTGATTTCAGAGCCTGCCCAAGATGGCTCACTGAATATGCCCTGCAATGGCACAAGTACTTTCTGGGATTAATGTGTCGTGTAAAATCAGAGGATCGTTTCTAGTCACATAGCGAGTCTGAAATACAGCAACAGCTATGTACAACGCAAGAAGGAATGATCTGTTTTCAAACAAAGCAATAAATGAAGTTTCTCTGATGGTGCGTGCTTGTCCAAATGCCTCAGTGTCTGGTGGCAGAGGTGTACAGGAATGCTGATCTCTTCTGCCAGTGAATTTTGGGAAAAAACACCATCTAGCTTTAATGTGTCAGAGTTCTCTTCGTCAAGACTTCAAAGTGGCCTGGTCGGGTAGTAAAGACTGGTAATAAAGACCCTATCTTGAATTCTGTCCTGAGGATGAAAAGAACTACTGGATGCATTACTTTATTGATGTATTAATTATTGCTTGCTTTTAGATATTCCCAGTATACAAAGTGGAAGAAAGATATTAGTGGAAGCAAGAAAAAAATTCTAAACCGTTTTCCACTCTCACAATCTTTGGCTTGATCAACATTCTAATCTTTCCAGGCAAAATGCAGAATCATAAAATCACAGAATAAGCTGAGTTGGAAGAGATCCACAAGGACAACTGAGTCCAACTCCTGGCCCTGCACAGCACCATCCCCAAGGGTCACACCATGTGCCTGAGAGAGTTTTCCAAATCCTTCTTGAACTCTGTCAGGCTGGTGCTCTGACCACTTCCCTGGGGAGCTGTTCCAGTGCCCAAACACCCTCTGCGTGAAAAGTCCTTTCCTAATATCCAACCTAAACTTACCCTTNTATGTAATTTCAGGCCATTCTCTTGG
>VYXC01008190.1:4167-18194 GCA_013397175.1 Platysteira castanea
GGAAGGGAGCAGCTCCGGGGGGGAGGGGATGGGAGGGGGCATGAAATGGAAACTCCCTACCTGCTGCTGGGTTGGATGGAGCCCGTGTCTCACCTCACTCTTTTCTCTCCCCACAGGCTTCCTTTGGGAGTTCGAGCCCAGGTTCGTCTTTGCCCACCTTCTGCCCCAGTACCTAGCCTGCTGTCTGCACACTGCTCTCTCCTTCCTCCTCCTTCCCAAACTTACCTTCTGTTGCCTCGTAGCTCTCCTAATGCTTCATGTTCATGTAACTAACCGCCTGCCTGATTTTTAAGAGATGTGCTCTGTGGAGTTCTTCCCTTACCTCTGGTCACAGTTAGTAATTGGCTGCTCGGAACCCAAACTGGAAGTAAAGTTTTGTAGCATTTTCAAGTCAGCATCTCAGTAAAACCATGTAGCCTGGAGAGATATCACTTCTGTCGCTGATAACTGCAGGGTTGTGTAAATTTTTGATTTTTTGATAATATCAGAAAACATTTAAAATCATAATGATATGTAATTGTTAAGGTTTTAACTGCTGTTAAGGTTCTTTGGAATATTTACACATGGAAGCCTATTTAACATCAGCAGGGCTACTCATGAAAAATATTTGGGGAATGCATTTGCTTCTGTGTACCTGCTCTTGGCACTGGCTGAGCACTAGTATGTAAGAACTAGAAGGAGAAACCAGAGGTGAAAGAGAAATATCCTAGTCTGTTTCTTTTCTCCATCATGAAAGTCTTAAGAAAGTGAACATTGAAGAAGAAAACAACCCTGCATTTCAGTAATTTTCATTGTAGAACACTGACATTGCTGTGCAGAATATTTGCATCTTAAAAGCTTGTTGAATATAGTGCTTTCTAACAAATGCACTTAAAATAACAACAGTACTTTTTCATGACTTATGAGTATCCTCTTGGGTAATGAAAAAGTGTCTGTTGGACCACAGAGCTATCATAATGACTTGTTAATTACTGTGATCCATTAGAAATGTTTTGTTATTTCTGGTATATTTCTTGAAACTGCTATGTTTGTTCTTCCTTTTTAGCTCAATTGCTAAGAATTAAATTAGTTTTATTAAAAGATCTCATCTGTGAGACTAATCTGAAGTGAGTCTTGCTGTTTATTTTGCTGTTGTTAGGAAACTGGTTTGCAACCTAAGTTAGCTGTTAATCAGTGAAAAGCTATGCTAGTTACCATATAAGTAATATAAAGAGAATGGGTCTATAAATCAGTGTCTTGCAGCATCTGAAATCTTGTGATGTGTGTTATACTTTAATGATGATTTCCAGGATCTTTAAAACAATCTTTTATTCAATAAAATATTAATTTGGTATTGTACTTTCTGAAACTTTGTTTCAGTAGTTTAGATACTTTTCCCGAGTACTCTATACTGCAAGAGAGAAAACTACTTATTACAATACAAAAAGGGAAGGCCAGCTAAAATAGTTGAATTTGTCAGGTAGTTAAAAATTTATTCCATTGAGAGTTCTAACTATGTATGTAAAGACTCATGCAACCTTATTTTTTTCTGTGATGTAATTCATATGTTGGTATAAAAAAAAAAATTACTCAAATTAGGGTTTTTTGATAGTTGGCTCTTTATCCTCTGAGGATCATGACTTTGACCCTTCTGCTGAAATGCTGGTACATGATTATGATGATGAACGAACTCTTGATGAAGAGGAGGAAATGATGGAAGAAAGCAAAAATTTCAGCTCTGAAATTGAAGATTTAGAAAAGGTAAGAGTGACTTGCTCTCTCCTAAACGTCCATGTATGTTGTAGCTTTTTAGTGAAAAGAACACTCAACCTGTTCTTTAGTTTGTATCGTATAATGCAATTTTCTGCAAAATGCCTTTGGGGTTTTGTTTTTTTTTAAAGAAAAAAATCAGGTTTGGTTAGGATATAGCAGTGCTTCCTCACAAAAAGGCTGACCTTAGCTTCTCAAAGTTATTAGTGTTGAGTTCAGATTAATCTTTTTCATTTAATAACTTTTTCACTTTGGAAAAGAAATTACTGAAGCAGATTTTAAAGTCTTATATCACTTGTCACTTTTAAGTTTTATAAGTTGGAAATAAGTTTAAATTGTACATTAAGTGACAGCTAGCTGTGTTTCATTCTGTTGGTCAGATTTTGGTTTTCCAATCTGGAAGCACAGTCCTGTTTTACACATTTTTCACATTCATTTGCTACATAAATTGTAGTTCCATGTCTCAGTTTCATCAGTTTGGCATTTGCTGGGTGTACAAAATGACCAGCATGCTCCTTGGCTTTTTCTATTCCGTTTTATATTCTTTAATTACATGTTTTTTCTGTTTCTACCTCTTGTTCATCTGTGTCAGTGCATCACCCATTTTAAATGCCTGCTGAATGCTAAATAGCCACAAAATGATGCTGCTTGCATTACCATACAGTGACCCACTTACACCACTCAGCATAACTGCAGATTTTGATCAACAGACTTCCAGGAAGGTGTAATTTTTAGCATTAAATAGGAGGCTGTGCTTTTGTAGTCCATTTAAAAACAAATTTTCTTAACTTCTGGGGTTTTTGTTTGTTTTGGTTTTGCCTTGCTACCTTTTACAATTATATTTTTGCTAATTATGAACTTGCAATTATAATAGTGAAGCAGCTTGCCAAGTCTGGTGGTTAAAATAGAGTTGGTACTCCACAAAATGATCTTATTGCTTCTATAAAAGAAGGAAAAAGAACTGAGAGCCACTCATCTTAAACACTTTGGTACTTTATGTCCCAATCCTGGAAAGACTTGGACATGAACTTGCATTTACCCATTGTGAAAAGTCTTGGCAGGACTAAGACCTTAGTTGATTAAAGAAAACAAGTAATTTAATCAGTGTATAAGTTGAACAAGAAATTTTTTAAGGTAATATAACTTTTAAAGGTATAAATTATTGGAAAATATTTCTAATTATTTGATAACTTGAATCAGGTAACTAAAAAATTTTTCCATGGTTTGTTTTATTAATTGCGTTAGGATGCAAGCATGATGATATTTAGTAAAATAATTTGATCAAAATCTGTTGGAAAAAAGTTATAAACTAAGCCTTTCTCTTGATTTTTGCTTCTGTATCATTAGCTGTTTTTCTCCTATTACTTTCTGTACTGGTCTTGCCTGGGAGAGTTAATTTTCTTCATAGTACCTAGTATGGGGCTATGCTTTGGATTTGTGCTTAAACAGTGTTGATAACGTATTGATGTTGTAGTTATTGCTGAACAAAGCTTACACAGAGCCAAGGCCTTTTCTGCTTCTCATGCTGCCCTGCTGCTCGGGGGCTGGCTGGGCATTGGTCGGTTCATGGTGAGCAATTGTTTTCATTTGGATAACTTGTGTTTCTTGGGCTTTACTTCCCCCTTCTTTTTATTTTTTCTTTTCCTTACAATTTTAAAAAATTATTATGTCTTTTTAAATATTAAGCTGTCTTTATTTTAACCCACAAGTTTCTTTTTTGCTCATCCAATTCTCTTTCCCTCCCCATCCCATGGGGGAGGGAGGGAGGGAGGGAGTGGCTGTGTGGTGTTTAGTTGCCGTCCAGGGTTAAGCCACAACAGGGCACAAATGGTTTGAGATAACAGATTTGACCATAACATAATAGGAAGAATTTACATCTGTTAACATTTGCTGGTCATGATATTGATTTATCTGTTCTTGATATTAGCTTGTCTGATCTATGCCATGCTCTCTTTTTTTTGCTGTACGTGTTAAAGATTGGTGTTGGATTTTGCAGTTTGCTATGCTCTGTAGTGCTTAGTGATGTTTTGCCTGCAAGATTTATTATTAAAACACTGGCCTTGAGCTTAATCTGGTATTTGGGCTCTGTACTGAAGCCATTAATGTACTTCAAGTACCATCTCATGGAGACAATTAACAATTATACTTCTTCCTCTGAGAGATTTCTTTTGTGTAGGTAATACAGACTGGCACCTTCACCACCACCTTTTGTCATGTTTTCTCCCTTGTTACAATAACTCTTCAGTATCTTGAACATCCTTGGGTAGTCTAAATACTTCTATTTGTATTTCTTAGGAATATTGCTTCAGCTTTTAATGAGGTTAACAAGCTATTTAAGAATATGACCCAGGCCCTACGGCAGTGTGGTTATGGGTGGCAAGGCATGTGGGAGAATATGGACAGGTGTCTAGAAAGGTTTACACCTCCAATGGTCTGGAACTTCAGTCCTGAACAAGTGTGGAATCCTGATGAAGTGATAGAATATTTGGGGGAAAAAAAAAGATGCCCTGGCTATTCCAAAGAGGCAGAAACAATGGAAGCAGAAGTCAACTTGTTTAGTAAGAGATGAAGAAGCTTCTACTAACAAGGAGCAGGAGAGCAAATCAGAAGAGGCAGCCTCAAAAAGAAATATTATCAGTATATGAAGGAGTTCAAGCTGCTTCAGAAGTAATTGGTACTGAAGCATAGCTCCTTTTGGCACATCGATTTCCTGTGTTGGGCTGGATGTTCAAAGGCAGGGTCCCCTCTACACATCATGCAACTGATGCTACGTGGAGTAAGTGGGTTGCACTGATCACACAACGGGTTTGAATGGGAAACTCCAACTGCCCAGGAATTCTGAAAGGGATTGTGAACTGGTCAAAACGTCAGTGTTGCCAAAGGAGGTGACTCGGGCTCAAGAGTCCCCACTATATAATAAACTACCAGAAAATGAAAAGCAATATGCCCTGTTTACAGATGGATCCTGTCATATTGTAGGAAAACATCAAAGTTGGAAAACTGCCATGTGGAGTCCTACACCATGAGTTGTGGAAACTGCTGAAGAAGGTGAATCGAGTCAGTTTGCAGAGATGAAAGCTATCCAGCTGGCTACAAATATTGCTGAACGAGAGAAATGGCCAATGCTTTATCTCTACACTGACTCATGGATGGTGGTAAATGCCCCGTAGGGGTGGTTGCAGCGATGGAAGCAGAATAACTGGCATTGCAGAGATAAACCCATCTGGGCTGCTGCATTGTGGCAAGATATTGATGCTTAGGCAGAGAATCTAGTTGTGAAGGTATGTCATATAGATACTCATGTACCCAAGACTCGGACCCCTGAAGAACATTGAAACAATAAGCAGGTGGATCAGGCTGCTGGGACTGAAGTGGCTCAGGTGGATCTGGACTGGGAACGGAAGGGTGACCTATTTATAGCTTTATGGGCCCATGGCACATCAGGATATGTAGGAAGGGATGCAGCATACAAATGGGCTTATGATTGAGAGGTGGACTTGACTTGATGCCACAGCACAGGTTATCCATGAATGTTAAATGTATGCCATGATCAAACAAGCCAAGCGGCTGAATGGTGGTGGGGAGCCACTGCTTGGGGACTGGCTGGGCATCAGTTGATTGGTGGTGAGCAATTGTTTTCATTTGGATTATTTGTCTTTCTTGGGTTTTATATACCTCTTTCTTTGTTTTGTTGTGGTTCTTTTTTCTCCTATTTTCCTTGCATTTTAAAAAAAGTTTATTTTTAATTATTAAACTGTCTATCTCAACCCATGAGTTTCTTTCTCACTTTTACCATTTCAGTTCTCACCTCCATCCCACTGGGGAGGAGTGAGTGAGCAGCTGTGTGGTACTTAGTTGCTGCTTGGGGTTAAACTACAACACCTTCTCTACAGTCATTATAAAATATATTGTGCAGAAGATGGAAAGGAGGGATAAAAGATTGATACATCGGTTTACTTCTGTGGTGTTTTGCATACTTGCAGCTCAAACTATATAGGACTAAAGTTTTCAAGTTTTTCTGCATTTCTTTCTTGTAAGGGGATAGTTTATGTTCCTAGTCTATCTTCTGTCTTGAAGAAATATAGGCAAATCATGTTCTACAGTATGAATCAGATAAGGAGCAAATTTTTAATAATTGCTCTTTAGTTTCATCCACTAAATGGTTTTCTTCAATAGTTTATTGGGACTTCATTATATGCCAAGAGACACAGTTATGAATTATTTCAGTCTCATGCCTGAAAATATTTTAGATCTTTAATCAAGATTCCCGCTTTCAATTAAGTTTTTCTTGTTTGTTTTTTACTTTTGTTTTTCAAAATGTCTTATCCTTTTAGGCCTGAACTGTTTACAAGCATTTGGAAATATGTTGAAATGTTTGTAAATCTTCTTGTAATAGGAAGGAAACATGCCATTGGAAGATTTGCTGGCATTCTATGGCTATGAACCCACAATTCCAGTTATGGCTGGTTCCAGTGTGGATAGCTCTCCAAGTGAACTTGCAGATGAACTTCCAGATATGACTCTAGATAAAGTAAGTCAGAACTGTTTTCCCCTGTATTATGGTTTAAAAGTAGAAATCCATGTGACCTTAACTTATATTTCACTATCTCTTATGTTACAAAATACATATGTGTCAATTTCAACATACAATTAAGAGTTACTGTACTAGTGGTGGACTTGGCAGTGTTAGGTTTATGGTTGCACTCAATGACCTTAAAGGTCTTTTCCAACCTAAATGATTCTGTGGTTGTACTTTTAATTCTTTTTCAAAGATATTTAAGATCTGAATTTAATTATAAATATCACACAAATGTGTAGCAACTTTAGCGGCATTATATTATTACAATTGAGAAATGAATAAGGTAATGGTTCTTCTAAAACGCATTCAAAGAACTTTAAATAGTTTTCTTTTTTTTTATTTTATGGAAGTGAGATTTTTTCTGAAAAGTTCTGTATTTTATTTTAGTGTATGCAATGTCCAGAAATAATAATTCCAGCTTCGAACATACATGTCATGTATCAAACCTTTGTGGATAACTTGAAAAGTGCACTACTGGATGCTTTGGAATGTTTCTTTCAAATGCATATAATTTGTAAAAATCTCATCTTTGGGGGGTGAGAAAGAGATTGTTTTCTGTGCAATTACTATATGTATTGCATTGTTGAATATAGAAACTCAAAAGTCCAGTTTTTATGATTCACAGGCTAACTTTGAATTCTGAGATGAATCTGATCGTTGGCTATAAGGCATGCAGCTAGTAGTTTGTATTATAAAATCTGTAGGTAGTAAGTATGTGTCTTTTTTTTGCTTTCCATAAGTATGATGAAATTATAAACTCCACAGAAAGTAGAGTACAATGATGGCTCTGCACATCTGANCACCCATTACCCACCTCCCCCCTGAATTTAAGGGGTATCTGTGATGTAAAGAATGACAGAATTTTAAATGTTTCCACTCACTTTTTTATTTAAAAGCAGTTGGATGAATATCTGAGATTTGATGCTTGCAGAGGTTACTACTTGTGCATTTATTTTAATAGAAGACAAGGGGGAAATAAACCTCTGTGCTCAACTCTGAAATGAATGGTTATATTTGTTCTGAGAATTAGGAGTGGTTTAGCTTTTTAATAGTGAACAGTCTGCTAAAATTGCTTATGGTAAAATAATTCATTTTAAATAATGAGAATTTGCTGAATCTAAATGCTCACCAGTCTATATTTAATAGTCTGTCTGAAGTTTTATTTTTTTATTTTAATGATACAGGAGGAAATCGCTAAAGACCTCTTGTCGGGCGATGATGAAGAAACACAGTCCTCTGCTGATGACTTGACACCATCAGTTACTTCACATGAGGCTACTGACTTCTTTCCTCGGCCATTAAGATGTAGGAAACCTAAATTTATAATAGTACTCATAAAGTCTTACCATATACTATAAACTATATAGCTTTCTAGTTTAAAATATCAAAATTGCAGAGTGGGATTGAGAAACAGTGCTTTGCAGGATGTTGTACATGAATATTGTCTTTGGTTGGTATTACTGACTACCTAAAAGACCTATATTTAATATGGTGCTCAAAGCACAAGCACAATTAATTTTTCTAAAAATACAGTAGCTTTTCATAGTTAATAGTTAATGTGTGTCAAGGAACACTCTGTAATTTTCTGTACGTTGGTGAATGGCATGAATATGTAACCCATTCTTTTAAATTAGTGTTTCTCTACTAAAATTTTTGCTGCTACTTTTAAGCCAGTGACTCTATTCAGCCTATGGATGTGAACTGGAATTTGGTTTCTTTGTGATTATTTCCCTTCACACATTCAATGGTTTTCCATAGGACTTCATGAGTCAAAGTGTTTTTATATGGGATGAGGCCTATTAACCCATGACCACCGAAATTTCACTACCCGTGGAACTATTATGGGAAAGACCCAAGAACCATTGGTTCAGTTATCCAACCTTGACAAGATATTCCTCATTGCTCCAACTCTAGTACACCAGGGAACAAATGAACTGCAATAGACAACGTGGAGGATTTTTATCACAATTTTAATTTGGCAAGTGTCTTGAGCTTTTTCTGGGGGATTTCATCCCTCTAGAGAAAGGGGATGATAAAGGGCACGTGCTGTCTCAATCATAAGCAATTGTAGCCCTTTGCATGCTGCTGATTGTGTAATGTAAGGCATTTTTGAGAGAGATACAAAAACCTTTAAAAATTATAATGCCCTTTTTTAGTTAAGCAAACCCCAATCTCTCTGGCACTTAAACATTGCTTGTGAACTGTTGATGCTGAAAGTGTGGCAACTTTATGGAAAGAATTATTAGCCCCTTCATCTTACTCGGGATTAAGAAACAGTCATCTTTGCTTTCAGCTATTGTGGTTTTTCTATCAGAATGTTGCTCTTTCTCTATTAGAACTTTTGATTGGGCATTTCAAAATCAAATATCCATCATGTCAGAGAGGGAAATGTCAGTTTTCTGTGCTGTTGACAGTTCCATCTTTTTTTTTTTTTCTGATCCCTGTCCATTTCTCTTAAGATAACATTCAATTTTAAGATAAACATGTCTAACACATAGGCCATTTTGTTAAATTTGGATTAATTAGAAAAAATAATTGCATATTATTATTCAGGAATATTGCTGTTTCACGCATTTATGTTAGCTTCTTGCCTGCTATTTCTAACAGCAAAAAGAGACTGGTGATTCTAGTAATGACTACAGAAGAGGAGCCTCAGTCTATAGTCTTGTATATTGTCTNGCCCTTTTTTAGTTAAGCAAACCCCAATCTCTCTGGCACTTAAACATTGCTTGTGAACTGTTGATGCTGAAAGTGTGGCAACTTTATGGAAAGAATTATTAGCCCCTTCATCTTACTCGGGATTAAGAAACAGTCATCTTTGCTTTCAGCTATTGTGGTTTTTCTATCAGAATGTTGCTCTTTCTCTATTAGAACTTTTGATTGGGCATTTCAAAATCAAATATCCATCATGTCAGAGAGGGAAATGTCAGTTTTCTGTGCTGTTGACAGTTCCATCTTTTTTTTTTTTTCTGTTCCTTGTCCCTTTCTCTTAAGTAAACATTNTCTTAAGATAACATTCAATTTTAAGATAAACATGTCTAACACATAGGCCATTTTGTTAAATTTTGATTAATTAGAAAAAATAATTGCATATTATTATTCAGGAATATTGCTGTTTCACGCATTTATGTTAGCTTCTTGCCTGCTATTTCTAACAGCAAAAAGAGACTGGTGATTCTAGTAATGACTACAGAAGAGGAGCCTCAGTCTATAGTCTTGTATATTGTCTTTGATGTTGACGATTCTATTTAGCTGTGATGAAGCTAAAATTGAAACCCTATTTATGAGCATGTTATTACTGAAAATTGAGAATATGAAATAGCTTTTAAATTATCAGAACTATAGATTCCATTCTGCTGGGGATAAAATAAAAAAATAGAATTACATCAGAACCCAGAACCACAGAGTTCCAAATTCTAAAATATGAGTTATTCTGTGGAGCACTGTATTTGAATTACTTGGAGTGCTCTGCTGTATTTCTTCCTAAGGAAAAAAAAATTAAAGAGGAGTAAGCAGTCTTTTGTTGTCTTTTGCTTATTCTTTTTTCTGTATATCTACTATATCTTTAGTCCTTGCTGAGGTAGCCTTGTTTAAAGGAATGTTTCAAATGCCAATTAAAACTTCAGATGAAAGGCTTCAGTAGATAATAAAGACTTGCCTTCAACTTTACTTTCTTTGTGATTAACCCATGGCTAAGTCATAGCCCTGGAAGTTTTCTTGTTTTCTCATACCTTTTCTATAAGGTGTAAGCATTTATTGAAGAAAATTAATGAAGAAAAATGATCTAATTTGCTTTTGACTGTTAGAAATATTGTCTTAGTTGCAATAATGGTAAATGTTTCAGTTCTGCAATATGCAAGCACCAATGCTTTCTGACTTCATTCTAGTGTGACAGAAATGTAGATCAACAGACTGATGATGAGTGTCTTCCAGAATAAAAGCAGGGCTCCTTTCAAAAGTAAAGAATATCTTGTAGTTCTGTGTTTGAACTGAAAATTCTTCCTAGCTAAAACCAACTTATTTGTGTCTGAAGCAAACACTACATGTGATGGAGATAAGGAATCAGATGGTGAAGATATAGAGGCAGACAATGGTAATTCATCTGAAGATTTGAGAAAGGTAATAACTATATCTTAAGAAAAATAAAAAATTAAGAAAACTTTTACTATTAAAAAAATGCATTAAAATTCATAGTGCATATCTAAAATAGTACCTTAATTCTGAAATTATCTGCAAAATCCCATGTTAATGGAATTTGTAATGCTTCTGTGCACAGAATATTAAGGTAATACCCTTTTCTTATGATTTTTGTTACATCTCCAGGAAATAATGGTTGGTTCACAGTATCAGGCTGAAATTCCACCTTACCTTGGCAGATACAGTGATAATGAAAAGGGTAAGTTATTCTGTTTTAGTTTTTATCTTATATTTATACATAGCAGCTGATGGAAAAATGTTATTTAAATTTACAAGATAAATTCAATGACTTAGTTAAAAAAACCAAACCAACCAACCAAAAAAACCCTAGTCAACTGAAGTAGTGCAACCACATAATTATATCTTAAAAGTGTGATTCTACAACTTTGAGAGGATATTTTCGAGAAGACATAGGAGGGTGGATTACAGTGTTAATTCTGAAGTATCTAGTAATATTAGGAGACAACAAACTGTGGGTCAAGAAGTAAATATTTTCATCAGGGTATCATAACTGGGCTATGAACATGTAAGTTTACATTGAAGACCTTCAGTATTTTTCTTTGCTTCTTTTTTAGCAAGCACGACAGTGTGGGTTACAAAATGGTTATGAAAAACAAAGCTATGAACTATGAATTTTCCATAGCATGAGCAGATATAGATCTCAATATACCTTGTCTTTAAAAAAAAAAAAAAAAAGGTGTTTTAAGTATGATGTTATTGCTGTGTAAATTTAGGTTAAAAACTGAAATCGTGTCACCCCAAGACAAGTGGAAGAAATAACTTTATTTAATAGGGTTTTATTTGGTACCTTTAGAAACCTTCACTGGCTGGAAGCATTAGCAAGTGAACATCTCTTGCGTTGCTTAAGAGATCTATGGAAGTTTTCTATTTTCTATGATTTGAGCATGATGCTTACTGGTTGTAAGAAATAGAAGAGTGAAAACCAGTTTTATCTGAATAGTCCTTTTACTATTTACACATCGTGACTTCTCTTTGGTCAAGAACTAGAGAAGGGCCAATAACCAGAGGATGATCAGAAAGGCATTAATCTGACAACTTTCTCTGGAACAAGCTCGTGCTAGAGAGAACCAGAGAGAGTATTGTTCACTGGCATAGCCAGGAGCAAAGAGGTATGCGAGAGCCTGAAGAGTTCCTCTTGAGAATATCAGGCATGGATTCCAGCAAAAAGTGCTGGGTTGTCTTGATAATGGAGATTGAAACTGAGCTCAGCAATGCTTGGAGAGGGTGGAGGATTCTGTAAAAGCCTCTTTTGTACTCCCTGAAGAGTTTGTGATGGCAAACAGGAGCTTATGTTTCTGCTGTGAGGTCCCAGCTACTGGAATTGTGCTAGAAAGCAGTTCTGCTCTTCTATAAACCTTACACTTGTAACATGTCTGTTTAAAAGCTTTCAGTGTTCTTAAGTCATAACAGAACTTTAGAAGATGTAATTTTATTCTTCACCTTATCTTAATATTCTTTCCTGCAGTTATATGAGAGATTTGAGAATCTTCTTCATCTCTTCTAGTGTAACTGCCATTATACTTGGTGTGTTTGAATTTAACTCTAATTTGTATTGCCAAGAGAGTACATAAAGCATTATGTGTAAACACATCTATTGATCAGAGCACAGGATTTAGTTTAATCTAGAATTTAAATGTGTGCATAGACAAGGGTTCAGGCCAACTCTTGAATATTTCCAATATATTTCAAATAAGCTACTTGAGGGTTGCATACATGATTTCAGTATGCTATGAAGGAGGACTATACATCCTGATTGCATGTAAAATATGGAACATACAAGTTGTTAACAGCATTCAGTTGTTAGTGAATGGAAAAAGAAATTACCACGTTGAGACCTAGATTTCCATTCTGTTAAGTAAGTTTTAGTAAATTTTAGTTGAAAATGACCAGTTAGCTGCTACCTCTTTTTTATTTTATATGCAATATTTGAAATATTAAAGTACACATTTTGTTGTAAACTATAGCTTATTTGTTGTAAACAGCTGAATAAAACTGAGTGGCTTTGCTAGTTTTTTTATATGAAGATTAATACATATGCATAATTTGACTTGAATCATCTAGCTGTCAACAAGCTGCTCCTCTGTAGAGATTCTGTCTCAAGAGCCAGTCCCTTATCTCATCCTCATGGAACCTGAATCTCTTCACCATACCACACTGCAGTCTCTCTCGAAACTAAAGCTATTTGGGGAAAAAATGAGCTGCAATTTGAAAGTGGCATGACAGTGCTTGATTTGATTACTTCTGTATTTCTGTTCTTTGTGAAATAGCTTTTTATGTTCTAGCCTTAAAAATGTCACACTTGCCATAAATGAATTCTGTTTTAACAGCCTATGAAAATGAAGACCATTTACTTTGGAAACCCGATGTGATCTCAGAAAGTAAAGTTAAAGAATATCTTTTTGAAACCTCCTTAAGAGCAGGAAATGAAAATATGATTGGCAGGATTCCTGAAGGACTACATACACGTGACAATGAACAAGTATATTTTATATCCTGTTCCATTTGTGACACATTGCTTTGTAATTAATGTGTTCTCTTTCTCTGCCTTGTATTATAAAGGCTGCAATATTTTTTTTTTAATTGGATGTTACCGGGGTCAGGATCTTACTTGTAATTTTAAACACATGCTTAAAATTGAGTATTTGAATGTTGGCAGTGTGATCTATGATGTTTCCAATTGACATGCTGTTGACAAATCCAGCTTTTCTAATTATTACATATACTGTTTTACATTTGCTTAATTAAACTTTACCTTAACATTTGGATGGTTTTGCTTTTGATTATTTTAACATTTTCATCCTGTAGAAAGATATATCCTCTTTTTACATTAGATATGTTCACTGAAAGGCTTGTTTCAGAAATTTAGATAGGATATTTGGAAACGTTAACTCTTTCTAAAGACGACTTCTATTTTATAGGCACTATATGAACTTCTCAAAAGTAGCCATAATGTTAAAGAAGCAATTGAGAGATACTGCTCAAATGGAAAGGCATCTCAGGGTAAGAGAGAGTATCTGCTTTTTAAGAAACATGTCTTTGGAGGGGGGTAGAAAACACATGAGTAAGATTAATAAGCACATCCCTTTCCATGATGTCTTTAGCACAGATTACTCATACAATCATAGAATATGGTGAATTGGAAGAGACTCACAAGGATCATCAAAGTCCAACTCCTGGCCCTGCACAGGAAGCCCCAGAAATCCAACCAAATGCTTGTTGAGTTCTGGCAGCCTCGGGGCTGTGAGCATTCCCTGGGGAGCGTGTTCCAGTGCCCGACCACCCTCTGGGTGAAGAACCCTTTCCTAATATCCAACCTAAACCTCCCCTGACACAGCTCGAGCCGTTCCCTCAGGTCATGTCCCTAGTCACCAGAGAAGAGATCAGTGCCTGCCCCTCCTCTTCCCCTCACAAGGAAGTTGTAGACTGCAATGAGCTCTGACCTCAGTCTCCTCTTCTCCAGGCTGAACAAGCCAAGTGACCT
>VYXC01008191.1:4409-21129 GCA_013397175.1 Platysteira castanea
GCAGGAGCGGCCGAAAATCTTGCCAGGCCCCCGTGTGGCGGAGTTGGGCCCGGCCTCCCCCACAGGTTGCCGCTGGCAGGGCCCAGCCGGGCCCCACTGGGGCCAGCCCAGCCCCGCCGGGCTGAGCGAGCCCTGCTGTTACTTCTGCCAAGGCTGGAAGAGCAAGAGAGCTATTCCCGCCTGTTCGTCTTTTAAAACAATGGTATTCACAAGGCGTTAACTATTTTTGAGTGGTTCCATAAAGCTGTCAATATTCAAATCGATTGATTGGCTCCAGTAAGTTTTGGAGGAAGTGACCGCAGCCTTTAGCAACAGCATCACTTCCTTAGCTCCATTTCTCTCCAAAGAAACCTGAGAAACAGGAGGGGGAGGGGTGGCCCCCTCGCTTATCAGCAACAGCAAAATACAGAGCAGCAGTAACCTTGGGATAGACTGCTAGAATTCTCAAACTAAAACTTAAAGCTGGGGTTAACCCATGACAGGAACAGAGAAAATTATTAGTGAATTTTTAATAAATCAACATTTAAGACACTGTTTGAAGAAACAACCAAAGAAAGTAGAAAAGCTTGTTTGCATCAAGACTCAGACATCACTGAGTCTTCTGCTCAGGTTCAGGAGAAGTCTCTGCTTTAGCTTTTCTCCCTACCTTGTCAGTCAAACAGGCTTGTTGCAAACTCCCAGCTGATGAGACACAACCACTGGCAGTAAAAAATTTTATTGCTAAATCTTAATGTACAATTTTCACCTGTCCATTTCCACAGTAAATCTGCGTGAACTCTAGCATACATTCAAGCAACCTTTTTTCTGGCAAAGAGAATTCCACAGAAATGCAATTATTCAAGCAAAAGAGCTGCCTGATGGTGGTAAGAGTATTGGCTAATGATGGAAAAAGGGTCTGCAAAACAATTTAGTCAGGACTGGTTTGGAACGTACTTAATGCAGTAAGGGCCAGCGTGCTTTGACAGAGAATAACAAATTCTGAAGCACAGTTTCTCTTGAATGACACATGCTCCAAACATAAAGTAAACTAAGCTTAAAATACCTAAAAGCTGTTTCTGTCTTTTAAAAACTTAAATGCCAAGGCTGGATGACTGATCAGCATGGAAGACAAAGGCTCTTCACATCTGGCTTATACCAAGGCATTTTTGGGGATTTTTCTTTTTTTTTTTTCCTTTTAAATGCAGATTGATAGTTTGTACTTTTTCACTTGTTTTGCACAAGCAGGTATGTTTTGTGGCTTTGAAGCCCACATCAGAGCATATGCTTCCAGCAAATCAGACCTTCACTCATGAAGCAGGTATCTCAACCCCATCAAGCAGCCAAAGTCATCTATGAATTCCTGGGTGCTATGTTTTTTCCTGTGGCTTGAAACATGGGTTGTTTTTCCTTTTCTTTTGCATTTTTTGTGGCAGATAGAACACTACTCTCAACAAGCCTGAATTGAAACAGAGGAGCCTTCCCAACTAGTGGCAGAACTGACTGAAAGTGCCAAAGGCCTCCTTTTGTACTAAACAATACCAAAAGTCAGTCCTGCACACGTTACTAGCTGGATTTACATCTTCCACTCCAACGGGGTGCTAATCCACCGCAGTATCACTGCTTTCATCTACTGCAGGGCTGGGTGCTGCATACACACGGAATGGAATATGAGTATGCAGTGCTGCCACCAAAATGTCATTCCATCACTCCAAGTCCCTCTTATCGATGTATATGCATCTTGTAGCTCCTCTCTGATAATGGTGCTTGTGTCTCTTTCCCTGTAAGACTAGGAGAGAACTCTGAGTTCTGGCAAAGGAGCAGCGTCCCACTCGAAACATGCAGATGTTTTGCAGGCACTTCATGGGCTTTGTTTCTTTCATTTGCTGGGACAGAGGACAAGAAAGGCAGGTTACTTATAACTTCTCAGTAAGTGATTCTGCAGGCTGTCTGTAGAATCGAAGCTGACTTTCCAGGCTGTGAGGTTTGCAAGGCAAATCACCATGTCACTGACAAGAACATTATTGTTCTAATGTGCTTTACAAGTGCTAGAAAGTGGCCAAAGAGCAGCAGAGTGATTTAAATTCCCTTGGCAAGGCAGGCTGGGTTGTATACAACCCTGAAGTAAAGAACACATTTCCTTTTCTTTCAGAAGGACATCCTGGATAAGAAGATAAGGGAGACAGAGCTTATGCCTGCAGTTTATCCACAAAACAAATGGCAGAGGCAACACAGACCTTGACTCATGAAAAACAATCTCTGTGTGCGGTAGCTTCTATCCAGTTAGCAGAGAATGTCAATTGTCTCCAAGTGCCTTGCAAGGACATCCTCTGAGCTGCTCTCCTGTGCTGGGCAGTGACAGCAGAGCCAGCAGCACATGAAGAGGTTGCAGGCCAGCCCAAACCATGGCCCTGACTTGGCTGGCTGCTGCTGGGGATGTGAGGGTGGCCACGGCAGCAAATGGTGCCCACTCAAGGTCACTCTTGCACTCAGAGCTCAGCCCTGTGGCTGAGCTGCTAAGCACTAAATCTCTGCCCAGGGCTCACTGCTGTCCTAGAGTAGTCAGGAGTATTTAGCAGGGGCAGCTGAGGCTGTGCTTGGGTTTTGCTTGTGTCACCCAGCACAGCTGATCACCTGTTTCCCAGTCCCCGCTCAATACAGACCTGCAGTACCACTCACACATCAGGAGCTTCAGCCTCTGTTCCTCTCGTCGGCTTAGGTGGCACTGAAACCAAACTTCGTCATAGATTTACCCACTACTGAATTTAGGCAAACCCCCACAAATCCCACAGATACATTATCCCTTATTTTCCCCATGCCATATCCCAGCATCACTTGATCAGAGGTTCCATGTTTTGTTTTGCTCAACATGATTAATAAAGACAGTGCTAATTACTGTACCTGGGCTTCTCTCCCCTACTCTTTTACCTGGATATTCTACAGAATACAGGCCTAGCTGTGTGCTAAACCATGTTATCCCATTTAGGTAAAAGTCTCCTGAAGTTCAGTGACTAGTTTGAGAATTACTGGATCCAGTGAAAATAAAACATACTCAAACCAAATTATTTTCCCTCATCAAAAAAACATAATTACAGAAAATCCTATAATATTTCAGGATTCTATTCCAGCAGCCAGTAGATTCATGACTGGATATGAGTCTTCCAAACATCTGCATAATTAAAGCTCAGCCAGGAATTAATGAACTGAAAGCATTTTAAGAAACTTGCTTTGGATAGTGATAATAATTGTCTTAATAAGATAAATTTATAGTGAAATCAAACCTAACTAGCTTCCAGACATTCATTTCATAACAGTTTCAGAGCTTTGGAAGCACACCCATATAATATATATATTTTATTAGATTTAGTCTCCAAGTTTCTAAAAGAAGCGGACTAAAGGAGGTGCTCTTCCCTTAAGCAAGGCCCTGTGCTATGAGCTGCACATGCAGCCACTACAGTAATATTCTGGCAGCTGTAATGATGTGTAGGAAAAATAAATGCCAGTAGTACATAACTTAGAGTAAGTTGGCTCCTCACTCATATAAGAACTTTTTGACGAAGGCAAGTCTTTGGCAATAAAAAAAAAGAGACTGGCAGAAAGTTTGACAAGAAAAATGCAAGAGTTCTTTAGGTCTTTTTTTTTGTCCTCTGTAGTTTAAGATCTTAATTTTAACTTACTTTCTTACTCTGCTCTTATTTCTTATGCCCTGAGACATCACAAAACACACAACCATGAGATATTTGTGGTTTTCTGTCTCACTCAAGTGAGCAAATAGCATACATAAAAAGTAGGATAAAACTAACACTAACAGCAAGCAGCAAAACTCCAAACATGAAACAAAGCAACTAAGCCTCTAGACAGTTTGTTACCAAGAACACAAGTCAATGCATTTGCTGTCATTGCATACAGCCCCAACCATTTCTAATTTAAATCACAAAATCACGACTCACTGCAAGGGCTGCTTGTAGGCTTGGCTATTGAGTGTAGCTCCCACAAAGAGAGGAAAGCAAAACTAAACCACACACACAGGCTGAAATGTTGCTGATAAAAATTTATGAGGTGTTCCAAAAATGAATCAATCAAAGCAAAATCACCTGGAGCAGCTTTCTTAAAAAAAAAAAATCCAGAAAAACATCCCAACTGCTACCTCTTCCCCTTGCCCCTCAAAAAAGTTAATCTCACCTAAATCCTGTAAAATCGTTTATGCCATTTTCAGAACTGCCTTGGGGTCAGAATTTAAAATCTTAGTTATTGAGAGCTCAGGTGTAACTGAAAGTCAAGGATTTTAGCTTTTCAGTTACTCACCTACAATGAAGACAGATGCTTAGTGGGATTTCCAGAAGCAGCTTGACAGCTAGCTTGTGCTGGCTTTAACTTGTGCTCAATGCTGAAGTCCTTCTGAAAATCTCATTTCTGTGCATTTTGAGGCACAGAAACATTATTTAAAAGAAATACCCTGCAGGTATTTGGAAAATCTCCCCTTGGTGGTGGGGTTCCAAGGGCTGGGGCAGCCCAGTGGCAGCAGAGCAGTGACATCCAGAATAAGGTGAACCAAGCAGAGGGTGTGATGGAAGAAACCATCTCTCTCTGGCCCGGGAATGCCCTTGTGCCATCACAGCCATAATTTCTCCCACTGCTCATAGAGAAGAGCAGGAATTATTCAGGCAACACTTGCTTCCTTAGATTACTGTCCCACAGTGAGAAAGAGAAACATCCAACTATTTGTTTGAGCTACAAAGAGATGGACCACAAAGAGATGCTCCTGTCTCCTCACATCAATCTGCTGGCTTGAGGGGGAGGAGGATCCTGTCCCTCACATTGCTTCTTCTTGCCAGCTTCAGGAGTTTCCAACTCTCAAGCTTGACCCTGAACTAAATTTTTTATGGACATTTTTGTGTTACATTTCAGTTTCCTGAGCAAGTACATCTTGATCTTCTTGGGGAGAAAAGAGGATGAAATCCAGCATCTCTTTCTAGAGAGTAACCTGGCTTCAAAGTGAAGGAAGTACATGGAGGGGCCATCCTAACTGAGTACTATTGCCACCAATTTGGCCAAAATCTGAACTCACATGCCTATGTACTGGGTATCCAGCCACACATCTGGGTGAGTCCCCACTTAGGAGGCAGCGGGTACAATCACAGTTGCCGAGGAAACCAGCTGCAGACAGCAGCAGACTAAGGAAATCACACTAAGCCTCTTCCAACTTCTGTGTTGACTTTTTAAAAAGTGATAAACACCCCAAGACATTGACTATAGAATGGATAATTCTTCACTGAGAAAGAACAAAGCAAATGCAAGCTTTTGCTTCATGCTATAGATGCCCTGCCCTTAATAAGAAAGTGACACTTTTGTATGCCTGAATCTAAAGAATCAGCTGGGATATTTTCATACTCAGTTTGTGACTGTTCACTCAACTCCTGCTTTTTGGCTACCACAGCTCATGCTAAGGCCTGATATATGGTGGGAGCAGCACCATGAGGTCAAAGACAGAGCAGGAGAGGTGGCCAGACAGAGGTGACCATGTATTATTATGACCTCATGTATTATTATCACCTCAAACTGCTGTCTGTTTTGCCACTATCCTTTGTCTGGCAGTTCCCTCAGAATCCACTAACTTATGGAAATGGTATAGACCAAAACTCCAAGGTGGAGGGTATAAAACGTCAGTTTGCCCAAACAGCTTCTGCAGCTAGACTGCTGACACTTCCATACTTCCTGCAGTGAGTATACAGGGGACACCCACAACTTGATGGAGGAGGAATGATGAGCACTTTCACTGTCAGACAGGGTAGGTGCATGACATTGCAAATTATGGGTAATAAGTTCTGTATAAGTGAATTTACATAATAAACTTGTCTGGGCAAAAAGGGGATTGAGCCCTTTTGTCATGTTTGTTTATTGTGTTTCTTAATTAGCCTATGAAACAAAGTTTAAATCATAGAGTATGTTGCTCTGTAAATTCGGAAGGTCTGAACAGACTGTGACACCAGTTTTGTATAAATATATTGAGTAAAAGCCTAGTTCTCCCTGAACAGCTTACTACTATCTCTGTAGTGCCCTGCAGCAGGCATGTAAGGCCAGAAAAGTTAGTGTGGTTAACAGAATATCAACTTGATGCAGGTATTTTGATGTTAGCTATGTCCTTTCTTCTCTCTGCTGCCATGGTCCTGACAGTGCAGGAGAAAGGGATGGGAGGGCTAAGAAAAGGGTGCAGACACAAGAGGCAGCAACTGCTGCAAACATCTTATTTCTCCAGCTTTCCCAGCCTTCCTAACACAATTCAAATGCAGTGCTGGATCCTGGTCAGGGGGACGAAAAGTCAGATGTCAGTCACCTCTGATAATGAATTAACCACAACTGTCACCTCACTTGCCTCAGTTGTGCAGGTGGCCTCTCATGCTTAGGGGACAGGACTTGCCATGGCTCGTGATAAGATGACGCAAGTTCCCACTTCCCTGCACAATGGGACCAACAGGGACACAGCCACCGAGATCAGCTTGTACCCAAACGATAATCTACAACTGACTGATGTGCTACAAACTCAGCAAATGCCCAAACATTTCACTGAATAGGGAGAGGGCTCCCCGTTGATTAAATTTAAGCACATATTTAAGTGCCATGCTGAGTAAGGGCACCAGTGAGTTCTAAAGAAAGACTTTATTTAAAAAAAAAGATGAAAAAAGAAAAACAACAGCCACAGAGCAATGTTTTCTCCAAGCTAACTCCAGTAAATAATTCCCATTTATCATTTATTTAAATTTAGAAATAACATTCAGGGAGAATAGGAAAGTAAAACATAAATACAATAAATAAATACAACCTGTACTTTGCTTATTGAGTGAATCAATATTGTTCATCAGTTGTCCAATAAAGAACTAACAGGGAAGTTCAATCTCTTAAAATTTGTAAAAATTAAAGGGCGCATTTTTTTAGTCCTTTTTGTTAAAAAAAAAAAAGTCATGATAAAAACCCAAACAAATAACATTAAGGTGGAGAGTATTTTTAAAAATGTCAATCACTCAGAAAACTCACAGTTTTACATAATTTTTTCCCTGGTTGTTTGGAGCTTTTTCCCCAAAACCTCAGGTTAAGAGTTTTTTAACCAAGACACAAGACCTACAAAAGGGATTTAAGGATGCAACAGTCCTAAGAAATGTTATAAATTCAGACAACTTCTCAGAGTTTGAACTACCTCTTTTTAAAGAGCTATAGTGACATCTCCATGTGCTCAGTAATTTGAGACACAATCTATCCCATCAGCCATTGAAAAGGACCTTTTTTTTTTTTTGTGACAGATGTGATTTACAGAAGTCAATGCACTAATTGCCCTAAACCTATTATCAGTGAGGACTCAGATTTACCCTAAACCTTTTGCCTTACATTCATTCAGTTGATGGTATTCACATTAACCACATACTAAATTTAATTTTAGTTGCACAGGAATCTAACAGTCTCATTTTTCCCTAGGTGAGTGCCAAATCATAAAGTCTGTAACTCAGAACTCCTAAATTCTGCCCCATCTCTTTTCCTCCCCCCAGATCTTTGCACACAGTGAAGGCAAAACCCATGGTTTAAAATTCCGCATATCTACCTAATTTACCTCCATTCTCAACATAGCTGATTGACAAAAATTCAGAACACTCCAAAAATTAAAAAAACCAATCAATCTACCAACCCCCCCACTTCCCTGGCCCAAGCTGAAACTTCTGCAAAGGGGAACTCTCTTTAAATTCATGGTGATGAGACACCACCTGCTTGCAGAAAAAAGTGGGAATTCCAAGACTTAGCACGGAAATCACTCAACAACTGCAAAATTCTGCTGGATAAACAAAGAAGGAAAGATGTCTCTGCAAGGACTAAGACTGGCCTTCCGATCACAGCAAAAGGACAATAACAGTGCCTTTGGCTCACTGCATCAGAAGAGCAGGGGCCAGCTCTGCTTTGAGAGGGGCAACTGAACCAGAGCAAGCTACAGATACAGACCGATCTAGATGGCACCAGCTTGTCCTACTCGCCACCAGCATGGAATAAGGCAAAGTCCACATGTCATGTGCTTGTGGGACTACACTGGGAGAGAGGGGAACACAAATTCACCCTAAGGTGGTCCCACTGCCATGCAATTTCCCAGACGGCCACATTGCTGCTTGGTTGTGGATTCTCCAACGCTATGGCAAATGGCACTAGCAGGCCATACAGTGAGATGAAAGTGGGCTCAGAGCAAGAGATCCTCAGACCTCAGTCTGATATACAAAGCACATGCATGTTTAAGAAACCTGTTTTTGAAAGAATAAAACCCCCAAAATCTATTAAATAAATAAATGTCCTTCATCTCTGCCCACATCCTACCAGCTGTTGGGGAGAAGCCTGTCATGTCTTCTCTGGACTTGTAGGAAGATGTTATGAATTTTAGTCTGAAATCTATTGAGAAGAGGGAAGCTATATACCCTGCTGTAGGGAACTCAGTGTGAATTTCCATCTGTGAAAGCCTTGTTATGAGCACATGTTTATTCAGAGTGATCTCCTGGGAATTTAGTGTAAACCTATGTGGTTGATCTCAAAAATACCATCTGCTTTTTAAACCCAAAGGGGAATCAGGAAATAGGGGCCTTTTGCCTACCATGTGGACAGTGCTGTCAGCCCTGTTATGCACAGCAGCAAAGCTTGAGTGACCTCCTGTCTGGCCCAGGTAAACATTCAAGCCTGTCCTTTACTCCAACATCTGGAAGCAGCTGTGCCAGATCACTCGGCACAAAAAGCTGGATCCCACAAAAAGCTGGATCCCACAGAAAGCGGCTTTGATTTTATAGAGTCCTAGAGCTTCAGAATGCCACCCCCTCACATCTTGCCCAGGGTGGTGTTTGGATATAAGGCACTATCTTAGGACCTCAGAGCAGGATCTTAAAAAAACCCTCCTGAGAGAAAAGCTTTGCTCTTCTTTATTGCTTATCTCTTTTCTTAGCTGTGCAACTGCCAAGAAGAAAATTAAGCTGCTCCCTACAAGGTCTAATGCGAAACCTTGGCCACTTCAGTGTCAAGACTTATTTGAGCTTTCATTCTAGTGCCAGAAACCTTTACGTGGCCTTCACCTCTGCATTAACTAAAGAAGGTTACAGGCTTACTCTTCTCTCCCCTGGGAAAGCTCCTGGTACCACTCAAAATGAAGCAGGGACCCAGGTAATTGTGATTGTCTGGAAGTGTGATGGTCTAATTGCACACAGATAGGCAGGAGTGAGAGCAAAGGACTGGCTTTTAGAGATGTGCATTTGCTACTCCTCAGAGCACTCAATAAAGTTGTGCCTGCAGCAGGCAACAGGCTGAGGCAAACCCTGCCCCCAGAGTCCTGATAACAGTTTAAGGATTTTTAAAGGGATGCTGTATATGTTCTCAAAAGCTCATGTAGCAATACAAAATAGAGACAAATACAACAGCAAAAACCTGCTGTAGTCCAGAATGGATTTTCAAATTCAGAAAAGACACTATTTCTCCAGCACAGGGTGACATGAACATGGCAATGCTTTGCTGTTATTTCTCACTCCAACACCCAGAGAAATACTGGCAGAGGGTTCCCAGAGCAGGATAATACCTGTGAAGAGTTGATAGCTGCCCTGAGGGGGCTGTTGCTCTTTGAACTCAGAGATGTTTTTCTCTAGGTCTTCTTCTGCTGACTTTGCTGAGTATTAGAGACAGAAAAGGCTGGGTAAAATTTTCTCTCTGTTTGGATAATTGTCTTTTGTGCTGCCTTGTTGAGAACTAATATGTCTGAGCTAATTTCTTTTATTTCTCTGTCAAAACCATATTTCCTTAGCTGATTCATTCTCTAGGCTAGAGCTCAGAAAAAGACAATAACTTGTATTTGTCAGGAATAATCTTGACTGAATGCTCCTCCCCTCAGCCCTTAACTCCAGAGTTCAGCCCTCCGACAGCCTGAATCTCCAATACTACATCTGTGTTGACTCAGGAATGGATAGAAAGCTTCTTTTCTTGGGTATGGTTTGTGTACTTTGGCATTTCACTGAAGGCCTCTTAATATTTTGCCTTATATGCTACAGCTGCTCCATTTCAGTCCAGTATTTCTCAGCAATGATCCCTCCACTGAGGTGTTGTCATGAGTTAACCCCAGCTTGAAGTTTTAGTTGAAGATTCTCAGTAGTCTGATTTTGGAACTGCTCTGTATTCCGCTCCTGCTGATAAGAGCGTAGTGGGCACCCCTCCTCCTCCTGCTTTTCAGGTTTATTTTTCTTCCCTCCTCCTCTGTTTCTTCGGAGAGAAGCAGGGCTAGGGAAGTGACGCTTTTTCTGTAATTTCCTCCAAAACTCGACAGAGCCAATCAATCAATTGATTTGAATATTGACAACTTTATGGAACCACTCAGAAATGGTTGACGCCCTGTGAATACAACATTTTAAAAGACAAACAGGCGGGAATAGCTCTCTTGCTCTTCCGGCCTTGGCAGAGGTAACAGCAGGGCCCGCTCAGCCCAGTGGGGCCCAGCTGGGCCCTGCCAGCAGCAACCTGTGGGGGAGGCCGGGCCACAACTCGCGGCAAGGCCTGGCAAGATTTCAGCTGCTCCTGCTCCCCTGATGGAGGCTGGAATCATTCAGAGACTCTATACAGCTGCTGCCATTGGCATGAGAAAGATTAACCTCTTCAGTGCTGTAAGTTTTCCTCAGAGAGATGAAACCTGCAACAATCAATCCTTTCCCAGGAAAGGCAAAGACACATGAATAGACATTATGACTAATGACACCTCAGTCACTGATGGAAAAAGGCTGAGGCCTAGAGGGAAGAGATGGAGGAGATGCTTAAAAGCTGAAATTCTTTTGTGACTCTGGTGAATGGACTCAGCTACTAGAGTTTCCCTTGTAATTTCATTATAAGCTTGGGGGGAGAAGAGCTTTCCAGCTGTTTGTACTACAATGAATAAATGAGGTAAACCAGAAAAACCTCTGTTCCAAGCGAGAGGGCTACAATGGATAGATGAGGTGCAGAAGGGAACCTCATTTCCTAGAAATGAAGATGATTTTGAACCTTGTTCCTCCCTTTTCTTTCCTGGACTGCTTCACACGGAGGTGAACGAGGCCCAGCGAGGAGGGCCCACCTCGTCCTCCCGCTCCAAGGCAAGAAATTGCCTATGGAAGGACTTTGGATTTTGTTTTCCCAGGTTTTTCTCTCTATAGCGAGGGGGAAGTTTGTCCCAGGGATGGATGAAGAGAACTCTTGTGTTTTTTTTCTGAAATTGCTCGTCCTTAAACTTGTACCCCAGTGGCTGGGCATGAACCCTCGAGACCAGTCGTGGGAAAGCTGTCATCGAGGGAAAGGGACTCACACCTGCCAACAGTAACCCACCCCGAGTGGCTGTCGGTGCCATGAGAAAATTGTCCTCATGGTAAAGTGCCGTAGCAACAAAAGAGACTCCTCTCCTTACATGCACTGATGAAAGATTGTTACAACGTGGTCAACTGACTGAAATGAGTCTCAGTTTGTGTCTTTATGTTGGATAAATTGGGGGAGGTGCTGGAAGGAAAAAGAGAGTGTTTTTTGCTTTAATTCCTTCTTATTTCTTTTTACCTTTAGTTTTAGTAATAAACTTCACTGCATTCATTAAAGTGTGGTGCCTGCTTTGTATTCCTCCCTAATTCTTATCTCACAGAAGGGACAAATGCGAACCAACCCACTACAGTTGTGCAGATATTGGGCAAGAGCCTGAGAGCAGCACTTCTTTGGGAAGGTTAGGACAGATTTGTGCTCTGTGCTATCTATACCTGTGTAATTTCCCATTTCCCACTAAGGATAAGCTCACAGCCTGGCCCAGAGAATGAGTACAGACCCCTGCAGAACACTGTACTTTGAAAACCAGGATCCCTTGGGTAGTTATCAGGCAAACAGACCCAATAACCCTCACTATTCCAAAGTGCTAAACAAATTAGCTACACAGACACTCCCACTCTGCTTCAGTCCCCCTAATGAAACCCTCTTTTAAAGTCAGCTCCACACAGAAACACAGGTCTGTTGACAAACAAGTTGAGGTTTTCCTTTCTTTTCCAGTGAGTTGCTGAATGTTTCTCATTTTCCCAACAGACATAAAATATATTAGTTGTTATATTGACTCCTGTAGCACTAGTTTTTCAGCCTTATTAGATTTACTGATCCCTACAAATTTTCTGCTCGAGCAGTTGACCTTCTCTGAGAGCTCTTGACCCCACCCACAGAAAGGTAGAACTCATCTGCCTTTCATAACCCTGAGCAGTGACTAGTGAAAGACCCGACTGTGAGAATAAAAGGGACAGGTTGTGGCCTCCCTAAATCTCAGGAGGGCTCCTTGCACAGTCACCCTGGTTCTATGCCTGCCCTGCCTGAAAGCAGCTTTGCTATTCCCAAGGCTGCCCCAGTGGAGGTCCTTGCCTGTGCTTCACCAAAATAGCCTCAAGCTCAGTTTCAACAGTGCAAGGGGTAGTACTAATGAAGGCCACACTTCTCCAGAGAGACTGGCAGGGAACGGTTGCTCTTCAGCTGCTGTCACCTTTGACAAGGAAGGAAAGTCTGCCCCACATGCCAGTGGAACAGCAAACCTGTGACTGGCAGTGAATTTGCTTTGAGCTGGACTTGCAAGGGAAGACACAGCCAGGGGAGCCCCATCATTGCTGCCTGGCAGGATTAGCCATGCCATGGCAGCAGCCTGCTTGTCCCTGCTGCCCACAGGCTTGGAGCAGAGCATGGCATAATGGATGGTCCTTGGTGGTCCAGCCACCTGCCTCCCCTCTTCACAGCTCATGGACCCTGGGCCACCTGTGCTGCCACCATGGTGGGCAGGCACTCGAGCTAACGCATCTTTTCTTAACAGGTTAAGGGAACCTCAGCCCTTTTGTGCACAACCACTGCCGAATTGGGCCTGCCCCATCAGGAGAAGGGGTCCCAAGCAGCCTCACCCCATAACACTGCCTGCCCTGCTTTTTTCGTTGGCTTTAGATGCAAAAGAGAGGAGACGTGACAGGCAGTTTATGGGAAATACTGATTCTTGGCACCCTGCACTTTGCTTTTGTCATGTCAAGTCATCTGCAAGCTGCTCAGAGCCTCTGTGATGGTGCTCTTTGCTTGCTCACATGGAAATGAAGTGAAAGCCAGGCTGACATGCACAACTGTGCAGAAAAGCAAACGCAGAGCCTTAGTAGCACTTCCACCAAATCTGAGCCCCTGAGCCTCACCAGTGCCTGGGGAAAGTGTTTCACAGAAAGAAATTTCACTTTGGACAACATGAAGACAAGGTTTATGTAACCTCAAACCCAAAAGCAATCAAAGTTGTGTGAATTGTATAACAGAATGCTGCTGCCTGCCCTGCTTTTGACTGTGCTTTTCCTTCCTCCATTACTGGCCACCCTGAGGCACTTCACAGGTAAGAAGTCACCACCCTGATGGTCACTTGCCTTTAGTGTGAGCCAGCTTGGTTCATAGGGCAGGGAAACCTGAGTGTCTGGCAGGGTGTAAGCAGGACTTATCTGCTGGGCCAGCAGCTTTGCCAGGGGCTGGTGGGCTGCATCAGGGACTACAGACACCTGGTGGTGTGTATCCATCCATCCATCCATCCATCCATCCATCCATCCATCCATCCATCCATCCATCCATCCATCCATCCATCATCTTTAGACTATCTCCCTCTGTCTCTCTCATCATCTATCCCTGTATAAAGGGACGGAGACTTTTTTGCACAGTTGTTGCAATACATCCCTCAACCTATGAAAACTGAACTGGGGTAACTGAGAGAAACACTAGAAGTACAGGGATACTGTAAGTCATTCCATAGCATGATGTGACCCATTTCACCTCAATCAGAAGTATCTTAACTCCCCCACAGCCCCATAATATTTTCATTTTCAATATGCTAAATTTTGAGAAAAGTCTAGTTTTTCGGTGATGGTAAAGTATTCTCTTAATAAAATGAAAATATATGCTTACTCCCAAGCAGAAAAATACACTGTTTGCACTTTGGGACCACAGCTGAACAGAAAGGAAGAGCAGCCCTATAAGGACAGTTCATGCAATACAGCTTTTGGTTGCAAACAGACTTTGAATGGTAAGATCTCAAAAATATGATCACAGTTTCAGTGAATTCAATTTCACGTAAAAACCTGAGTAGTGAGACCTGCTGCAATCACAGGTGACAAATGGAACCACTGTGAGTCATACTAGTAGCTTACTTCCCGTGCACACAGAGATGTAGTCGGCAGTTGATACTGGGTCCTTCCCAAATGAAAATGTGCTCAGATGTCTCCAACTTGAAAAAGAGAATAATAAAAATCTCCAAAAGAGACTCATTTAAAACAGAAATTACTCAATTTTCTTTTGTTTTGCACCAGACGTGCTCCAGACGTGCAAACTCAGCCTCTAAAGGTTTTCCTGCCTACTACAGTCTCCTCTTCTAACTACTCATCAAAGCACACCAGGTAAAAATTTCCTTCCTCCGCATCACTAGTCACCAGTGAGAGAGGTGGTCAATAACTAACTCATGTAAGCACAGTTAACTGTTAGGAGACAGCAAATGTTGGTTCTGACAGCAAATGTTAATTGCAAATGTTAGCTCCGACAGCAAATGTTAATTACAAAACCTAAGAAGCCGGGCTCACCCTAATCTTGTCAAGATAGGGGGGACAAGGATCGTCTCAGAAGCTGCTGAATCATTCCTCAAAGGACTACGCATGCCCCTGGGAGAAAGGTGAAAAGTGCATTGTGATGAAGACTATCAGCCTTCATCAGAAAGACCCCCGAGGAAGAAGAGGAACCTTCCTCAGTGCGACCGCCAGAGTGCACAGCGCATGCGTGGCATGCATGCTAATGATATTAATGACTTCCAAGAAATAATTTGTATAACCACGCCTGTCCCAAAGAATGTAATGAATATTCATAATTTAGCCCATAATAGCGTGTTGTAAGAAGCACCGGGGTGTGTGTTTGGAGGAGTGATCCCCCACACACCCGGCGCCGAATAAAGCAAATACCCACTTCTCTGACTGTCTCTGAAGTGTCTCCTGGCCTGGTTTGGGGCGATTCACCAACACAACCTTGACATTTCAATTTCTCATACCTCTTCTTTCCCCCTGCCCTTTATCTCTGCAAAGTCTCATCTCTACAGCTTATTGCCGTTGGCTACTAATGTTGAACAAAGTGTTCCCAATTTCAAACACAATGAAAAGAAAAATCAGTAGCACAAAAAGAGAAAATTAACCACGTAAATCACTCTCCCAGGGCTGGCCATGTTCTTTAGGTTCAACACCTGAATCTGCTGCTTTACAGAAGCAGACTCACCTGCTGCTGCTATTCTTCATTCCCTCCAGAGTTTGTTATACTGAACAATCTGTTCCCAAAGAGAGGAAAAGCACCGGGGCAGGTGCCAACCTGAGCCCCCCACACCGTCCTGAGCAGCACAAAAGTGTGGTTCTGCCCCCAGGATTGTCCTCAGGCTTGCCTACAGGCACACCTCCACACTCTGCCAAGAGCCCAAGGTATGTTTTACAATAAGCAATGTTTAGGAGACATGAATCATCCCTCAATCCTCTGTTACAGACACACAAGATGCACCTCTTTCCTCTGTTCCTGCTGGAACCCCAGCAAGCTGTTCTCATACCAGGTTTTCACTTTAGAGAGCAATTTGTCAGTACAAGTGATGCTTAAATTTTAAAAGGTAGTGACTAGTGCTGGGATTTGGAATCTCAGTCCTGACTCAGGCAAACCAAACCAGGCCACTGCCTCTTTGTATTGAAGGTTGGTAGCCAAAACTCCATTTTGTTCTGATTGCTAGTATTTTAAATTTTAGTGTGTTAAAAATGGCATCTTAGGATGTCAGTCGACAGACATGGCCTGTGTTTGAGGGCACTTATGACAGCACCAAAGCACACAATGCCTGGTTCACGCCTACAGCCTTTTGGCTATGGGACAGAGAAGGAAGACAAAAGCAAGCAGGTTTTCTTTTGGGACAGAGTCTCTTCTTTACCTGATGTTTTTTACAGCCAGAAGGCTGCTCCTTACCACTCATCCATGCAGAGAGCAAAGAAGGGGAAAGCTATGGGCTTTGCTTCAAAGAGAGAAGCAATTGCCTGGTTCCATGGTACCACAGACTGCTTCTAGCATGTGCTTTATGACGCAGTGAGGAAAAGCATGCTTGGCTGCATTGTGGGAGGTTTTGCAACTACTGTCTTTCCTAAGGAGCATCCACCTACTCTGTGAAAGGCAATTTCTCCTTAGAGCAAGACATTCAGCCTCAGGCGACCTGGTCTTACACTTCTGTAGTGGTTTGGTTCGCATTTGTCCCTTCTGTGAGATAAGAATTAGGGAGGAATACAAAGCAGGCACTACACTTTAATGAATGCAATGAAATTTATTACTAAAACTAAAAGTAGTAAGAAATAAGAAGGAATTAAGAGACAAAAAAAAAAAAGAAGAAAAAAACAATCAAAACACTCCTTTTTCTTTTCCGCACCTCCCCCTATTTATCCAACGTAAAGACACAAACTGAGACTTATTTTAGTTAGTTGACCACTCTAAAACAACTTTTCATCAGTCCATGTAAAGAGAGAAGTTTCTTTTGTTGCTTTGGTACTTTACTATGAGAACAAATTTTTATGGCACCAACAGCCGCCCGGGTATTCTGTTGGCAGGTGAGTCCCTTTCCCTCGATGACAGCTTTCCCACGACTGGTCTCGAGGGTTCATGTTCAGCCACTGGGGTACAAGTTTAAGGATGAGCAATTCCAGGA
>VYXC01008191.1:21868-127413 GCA_013397175.1 Platysteira castanea
GAGGAGGGGTGGCCCCCCGCGCTTATCAGCAGCAGCAAAACACAAAGCAGCAGTAACCTTGGGATGGACTGCTGGAATTTTTTAAACTAAAAACTTCAGGCTGGGGTTAACCCATGACAACTTCTTTGTTAGTCTTGCAGAACAATGCACCGTTCCTTACTTCTTGTCCCAGGTAAACTCACACTTTTATCCTAGAGCAGTACACAGTTAATAGATTTAGCTAGCAAATCCCTCAATCCTTTAAAGGATGCCTGATGCTTCTCGGTGGTCCGACTGACCGCTGGCTACCCAGAGGCCAGGCAAGCGTCTTGCTGAGGCGTCCTGGTCGTGCCACAGCACAGCTGACATGTCTCTGTGCAGCCTTGGCTCCTGCTTGGAGCTGGCAGCAGTCAGCAGCAAAAGTGTTGCGAATGGAGGCGAAGGAGGAGGAAGGGACTCAATGTAGCAGCTAACAGGACTTTAGTCCCTGACCCTGGGACACCAGGAGAACTTAGCACCACAAAAGCTGAGCTACAGAGAGCCCCAAATGATGGTTACAACAGCTTTTAAAGGGGGGCGGAGAGAGGCTGTACAAAGGGTACAATCCAACAGGGGATTGACATGGGGTGACAGGCAACCAATGATAGGGTCTCAGGGGAGGGTTCATTTTAAAGCAACCAATGGGGGTACAAGCTGAACAGAAGATTCTAGCAACTCATAGAATATGCATGAGGGAACATGAATAAACATAAGGGTGACACAATATGGGGTGATCGGGATAACAGCCAATGGGGATAACTGGAAGGCGGGAGTAACAGGGGAGAACCAATGGACAACTCAACAGGCTTAAACTGACAAGGAACATACCAGAACAGGGGGAGGCAACCCAGTCTGGAGTGGCACCTGGTGGGGGCATGGCCTACACCTCTGAGCCACCCTCAGGACCGCCTTCAGGTCCGCCCTCAGACCCGCCTTCAGACCCACTGTCCTGGGCAGGGAAATCCACTCATCGGATGCCCTGACTGACAGCCAGCCTGAACTCGGGCTGGGTCACCGCAACAAATGCCTTGCAGAATATTATTAAAAAAGAAAGGATAAACTTACATGAGAAAAGTCTCACTGCTGGTAATACTTGCAAAGTAGATGCTACATGCTTCAGAATATTTGAAGATTACCTTCCAAAACATGCATTTCCCAGATTAGGGTGCTAGGCGCAGTACTGCTCTACAATTTTGAAAAAACACTTAGCAATTTTTTTATTTATTCACCTTGTATTTTGTAAGAAAACACAAAGTTGACCTTTATTTGTGTCAACACTGGGGTATTCTGCGCATTCCCCATGTCAGCAGTGGAAGGACACTCACTGGTGTTGCATGTTTCCTTGCTTATTTCCTTGAACAACTGCAGATAGAGCAACCCTGTTACTGCTGTGCTTTGCGAGACATTGACCTGAATTTACCACACACTGAGGTGTAAAATGTGAAAGGCAGCTACAGTCTGTGAAACTACATAATGGATAGAGAACAAGGATTGAACATGATAATGCTCAGGTTGATCCAAGAAAAGAGGCCTTATGCCAAAGTCTACTACATAGTGTGCTGCCTCTCTAAGTATGATTCAGGCTGAAAACTAAATCTCTCTCCTGCTATTTTATTCTGTGTGGTTTTACTAACAACAAGGAGTTCAATTGTCTAATGCTGGTTTGCTCCTCTGATGGCTGCACTGGACTCTCTGCAGGCATCAGAGATTTTTAAGGCTAGAACAGGTCATCAAGACCATCTCTCCCTACCCCTGCTCATAAAGGTGTTTTTACTGACCCTTACCCTATGCCCATTAACTAGCACTTTGCTGAGAGTGTATTTGGAAAGAGACGTGTGTCTGGAAGTCTGGGAATGGGAAATGGTCTGTGATCTCTGACCTACTGCCCAGAAAAGCTCTGGTATTACACTGAAGACACAAAGAGAGCAGAGTGTTCCCTCAGCATCCATCTACCCTCCTCTTCTGTGGGCTGGTTGATAGCCTTGCGCACCCCTTGGCACCATGGCAGAGACCAGCACCTGTTTTCAGCCCTGTGACACCTCATTTCCAGAAGCTTGCAAATAACACATCTGTACCATCCTCCCCATGGCTTGCAGATTTTTTTAGTGCTGGTTATTTGTACACTGAATTTTTTTAGAGAAGGAAAGAGAATACCAGATTAATAAGGTAAGCAAATGGAAACCTTCCACCTTATTTTATCTGCTCCTGGAAAAAATACTTATGTGAGAAAGTATTTTTAATGTAGCAGTTAGGAAGGTATAAGCTATCTACAGTCCCTATATTTGATAGTAAATGTATTTTGGAAGATAGGTACAGCTACATACTCGGACATCTAATATCAAAAGACCCTGTCCAGTTCCCAGGAGAGATTTGTATATCTGGCAAATCTCAGCACGGCTGGAAGGCCCTGATCAGGAGAGAACATCATGGTGACAGGAAGGCTTCTGTCAGGATCAATTTACTTCGGCAAAATGTATTTAAGAAGCCTTGCAGAAAATATTATCCTGTTATAGATAGCTCTGGCTATGCCAGAGAGTCTCTTGCATATACTTCCCCGAAGGCAAGAAGGGTTTATGACTTCTTTGTCCTCAGTAAAATAAAAATTGCACTCAACGTTCTTCTCTCCTTTAGCATCCCCTCTTCTGTACGCTGCCCCTAACCCACCTTAAAATAAAACTTTGGCAGAGTCATCTATCACTATAAATATGATAGCAGATATTTCATGAAACTTAAGAAAAGTAATACCCATATTCTTTCCCCAAACATAAAACATGATAGATATGGATTGGTTGCCATTTTTTATGAATCAGCTTAGAGCCCCAGTGGATATAACTTACGGTAAAGGACAAACTACAAGTTCTACATCATTTGGCCTGTAGTAATGAGAAACTAACCCTGCACAGAGTGTGTCACCAGATGACATACTGCTTCTCATAGTTATCGTTAGTATCCATTAACTTCTTGTTGGGGGAATTCTCCCTGCACTTACCTATCCCTGTTTGTCAGACCCCTTGTTAACAATCCAAGCAGTTATGCCTGTTCAGTCAAATTGACAGCCAATGACCAGTTATAATGATCCTTGTTTTCTGAAAACTTATTTGCTGTTAAGAAAGGAAGAAAAGGATCTTACTGTTTTTGCAGTAAGTCTAATTTCTGTCACTGTAGTCTCTCACAGAGGTGGGTCTTCAAGTCCAAGGAAACCAGGTTTGTCTTTCTTGATGCATCCATGGCTTTTGCTACATATGGCAGCACTGCTTCTATCATAATGAGGAGTCAGAATGCCAGGCTCCAATTCGGTATCTGGTGCTGATGTGCAGAAACCTAACAGAGCCTTATCTAAAACTTAAAAAGGCAAGCAGAAAAAATATTCTCATTTAGAAAGAGCATGGCCTATGTGCCAACTACCACTGCTTTGAGAGATCCTCCTCTTTGCACAAGACTGAGGAAAACAAGCTATTGCAATGTTTTGACCCACTTTAGTCTTATCTCCCGATCATGAGCAAAGGGTTGTTATTTCACCTCTTCAGATAGCTAAGCAGTGAGCCAGAGCATTGTTGCCACTATCTTCCAAGCTGGTACAAAGGTTTCACAGAGACTTTTAACAACAGGAACCTCCATCTGGTGGTGGTGGGGATCATTGCATATAGAGGTTAAAATAACATCCATATTCATTCTGGACAGAAATGTCCACAGTGCTGGCCTCAAGAGGATAAGTGAAAGTATTATACTGAGGTAAACCTGATGTGATTAAGTCTGTTGGCTTCAGCAAGGGTATTCAAACGACTGAAGGGATTAAAAGGGATAGCAGCAGGCAGGCAGGCAGTGGTAATGCAGACTGCTGCTAAGGTTGCTTTGTGACCTCAGGGAGCAGGAGCTGCTCAGCACATAACTGCCTATTGCTTATCTTAATGATATCAGTCAGAACCACGCTGGCTTTTCATGTTTACTGCAACAAAAACCACGAGGCAGTAGAACTTCAAAGGGGACTAAAAAAAATCAAGTGGAGACCAAGAGCCATGATCCTGTCCTCAGTGCACCCCAAAGCTTCCCTCGCAAACAAGAACAACTTCATGCTACAATGATAGCATCTGATTGGGCTTATAGTACAGTTTATAGAGCACACACAGCAGGCTGGGCTAACTTTTTCCATTTGCAAATCTTACTGAACTTCTCAAGTTGAAAAATTGAAAAACAAACCATTGTGTACCAAAACCAGTGTTCCCTAACAAGGGGAAGAGGCAGTTTGGGACACCACCATGCCTGGATCCTCCCTTGATGCTCTTGGGTACCTCAGATAGCCACCTTATCCTTCACCCACTTTACCAACCCAGCCAGACCAGGGAACAGGCTCAAGCTGAAAGGTAGAAACAATTTTGCTTTAAATCATATTCTCTGCTGAGAAGCTGATGACGCTGAAGCTTCATAAGATGGAAAAGTGCCAATGCTTGCTCTTGGGATTGCATTGTGGGACCCTACTGTATGTTTTGCATAGACTGGTGCTCTAATGCTTGGCCTCCTTGTGGCACAGATCTAGAGGAGAATTCTTGGCTTCATCCTGTTGGTTGTAGAGAGAACTGAAGTTCAGTGATCTAATTCAAGTATGATGAAGTGTCCAACAATGCCTGAAGACTGTTCTGGCATTTAGATATATGTTAAAACTCTCTCATGCATTTTTGGAGCCTGACTTCTGTTCTATTTTAACTCTTTGAGTTGTCAGTGATAGAAAAGAATAACATGTTTCAGTTCCCTTCAAGGAAGTACAACTGGCAGAGCATCAGATCAGCTGCTCTCAGCTTGATGTAGGGCAATGAATCTAAGGAAAGAATCATGATTGATCCCTCTCTCTTCACTGCTAGACTGGGTGGCTGAGAAGTCCTAGGACTCATGCACAGGCAGTGCTTGTTGGAAAAATTATGGCAAACCACTTCCACTGAAGTGTGATGGAATTTACTATCTAATCCAAACAGGAATTTTTGGACACACTTTATTAGAATGCCCACCAAGCTGTTTTCCGAAAAGACTCTAGTTCTTAAATACAGGTGTTGTATTTCTTACAGGCCCAGGGAAAAACCACAACTCTACAGGGACCAGATGGACATGTGAGGGTGAGGGAAAGGAAAACTGGGCCCTTCTTCCTGTGCTTTCAAAATAGCTCCTGCAGTGTATATTGCTTCTATGAGACATATATCTGCTTCCAAGAAGTATCACTAAAGCACTGTTTGGGAATATATTGATCAGTGGACATTTACAATGTTGTAAGTCTCAGACAAGACGACCCAAGATCAGTTATTATATTGGGTACTACTTACAAATGTCAGAAGCATTACTCAGGAAATTGATCTTGACTTTATTAAATTTAAAGATCAACAGAAACCAGCAAACAATTAGCAGACTATTAGTAAGACACTGATACTTTCATAGACAGTTGTCCAGGAATTTATGTACTCAGAGAAACACATACTGTATTTACATACCTGACACCTATGGGCTATCTATACCCTCACCAGATGCATGATACTTGCACTGACTTGCACAGCTGCTCCAGAGTCTCATCCCTTCTGTGATATCGACCCATCATTACTATTATTATCTCAGTGCCACCATAATCTTGTATATCTTGTTCTCCTTGGGATACACAGAGGTGCACCAGCAGCACTCAGCAGCTGCCTTTCTTACAAATGCTCCAGGAGACAATTTTTTAAGAAAATTGAGCTACTCAGTCACTAGGGGACAAAAGAAAAAGAGAATTCTGGATCGTTGTTTTTCTGAAACACAAAATAATATCAAATATGTTTGTGTTAGTGTCCTGAACTAATTCTTCTGAAGTATAAAGAAAGCACAGTATTTCTCATTCAATCGTGCTTGTGCCTTCAGAACTGAGCTTTGTAATCAGAACCCTATCACCACCCACAGCAAAGAAAATGGTTGTTTTGTCACATCATTCACAAATGTCATTTTAAACTTCTGTTGCTTCCCTGGTAGGAAGGGCTTGAGTAAGCACAAAGCTGTTCATGAAATTATGTGTATTTCTTTCTGGCTACCTGCTAGATACTAACTGCTCTTCTTTGTCTAAACTGCCACTACTTTGAAAAGGAGGATTTAAGAATACAGAAAATGTAGTTTGATTTCCTTTACTTCTCTCAAAAAAGAGATTCATGAGCTAGCTAAGCTGCCAGGGTTTTGAAAGCAGATAATGACTGTCCAGTTGCAGGTGAACAGAAACCTGATACACAAAACTCGCAACTATGTTTAGAGCCCTCTGCTTTCACTTTGGTTGTTAAAACTCCACAGGTCCCAAGAGTGATGAAAAAGAAGAAAGATGTCTATGATTATTTACAGTTGTGTCACACCTGCTAAGTCACCTCATTTCCTCTCCCTCTTCCATGTAAGTACTTCAGTTTTAGTCTGAACAGTCTGGAGGAGGGTTGCAGGATAGTGAACGCCTGTGGACACTGAAGGTTGTCAGAAATTCTGCCTGGGGTTTAATTGCAAGTGCTCTGCATTGCTTGTTTGAGAGTGGCTTGAAGTGACTTGAGTGAGATAAGAGGGGATTTAGAAAATCTTCTTTATTGCCTTTCAGATCCAAAGCAGAATCAAAGACAAGAAACTCCTCCATTAGGCCCATTCTCACTTTCAGGGTGAAGCTTTAGAAGTATTAAAGAAAGCAAGCAGAAATACAGGTGAGAAGCTCTGCTTGGAGTCAAAAGAGGCTAAGGGGAGGAGAGGGGATGATTTTTTCAGACAGAATCTCTGAAAAAGAAATGTCAAATCAAGTGACTGAAGCAAAAATACCACTGTTGCCTTACAGGCTACAGAGTCTTCCAATTTCCTTGCTGATTTGTCAGAAAAGCATTAATGTTGAAGAACAGAAGATGATCTAAAGTACATGACCTGAATATACAAAGTCCTGGGGGTCATCAGATGGAGAAAACCTTTTTGGAGTAGAACAGAGAGATGACAATTCAAAACTCAACAAGGACTTTGACTTTTTCACTTCCAACTTATTTTTGTAAAGCGACACACAGTTATTCTTTTCCTTGTCATTGACATTGCAACTGTCAACTGAATAAATAGTGATGTTTCAAAGAAATATCACATATTGGGAAGAGGGGATCAAGGAAATTAGAACACTGTGCAGGAGCCTGACTGTCACAGGAGGCATGTCAAGAAATGACTTTGTAACTCTGCCTTGTGAGTGCAGCTGTGTGGTCAGTAAATACTGGCACACCCTTTTTATTTCATTTTATTCCTGCTGGCACAGCTGCCAAAGGAAAAGGTTCTCATTTAACAGATTCCTGCCAAGTATAGTAAGGGGAATAGCCTCATTTGTGGCATCTGAGGATTTCATTACATGGCACCATGTTTTAAAGCCCCCGAAGATCTGTCTAATAATGAAGCCTACACAGTCAGATGTTGGTATTGGCAAGTTCTTTGATGTAAGTGTACTTGTCCCTTTGTCAAGCTATAGTGAACAAGCTGTGCTTTTGCATTTTTTATGTGTGTGTAAAAGCAATGTGAAATGACATCAAAGCAGCTCCCACAGCACTGCCCACAATTTCTCTTGCAAGAAGAGCAGAAGGCATTAGCAGCCCCTGGGAATAAAATAAGAAAGAATCCTGCTGATGTGGTCCTGCTGATGTGAGTTACCCTGTGCCGAAAAAGTTAACTTTCCTAGAGATTAGGCACTCAATGATGTGACTCAGTGATTACATTTTAGCAAGTTGTGCGCAGTTTCTTTGTATGCCAAATGTGGACTGGCTGACTGCAGCAAATTTAACTAAACTACTTGGCAGCCTCTAGTGCTGATCTACACTTCTCCCAACCCTACACCCATGCAGAGGCACAGTCCAGCTCCCATTGTATCCAACAGGGACTCTCAGCCAATGATATTATACCTACTTAGCCAAATCCAAGATTTACCAGCTTTGGTCACGATTCTGTGAAAATTTCCTTAATTATGCAGCTAATTCTGTTAGCAGCCACTGAGTCTTGAGATGTTGGGCTTGACACCAGCTAAGAAAGGCAGTGAGGCAGAATACCTTAGGAGAGCCAGGGAGAGGCCAGAGGAAGAATTCAAGGACTTGTATGTTCAGTTTGTCAGTGCCTACAATCCAATGTACAAGGATTTCACTGGGAAGAAAAGCAAAACAGTGGAAGATTTCCTACCATAGCAGGAGAGGCATTTAAAGAGCTGAAGGGGGTACCCAGAAAAGTTTTAATTGCAAACAAAATACCAGTTTAAAACAGTGAATCTAAACAGCAGTTGGAAGAGATGACTGAGAAACAGTGAATTCTCCAGCACTCTACGTTGTGAGATCAAGGCAAGTTGTCTTCCTGACCTATATAATCTTTTTTAAACACACTGTCCTAGGCTCAGCACAGGTGGTGACTGAAAATTTCATTGCCCATAATGCACACAAGATGAAATCAGGTGAACTAACAAACTGTCTCTTGAAGATCTTAGAATCTACTAATGTTGATGGAATTACTTGCATGAAAAATTCCCAAATAAGTGAAGGCTTGCATGACTAGTTAAAATTTCTCCCAACAGATACCATCTATTTGACATACTCCATCGCAATGAAGCAAGATGACCTATAGCCTAATTTAGAGGGAAACAGTAAAACCAAGGGGACTGAGGAAGACTTTTAGGAAAAAGTTTGTGGTGTTTTTTTCCCCCAAAGAATTTCTTAGTTGCTCAGGTTTGTTTTGTTTTCTGCAGACTTGACTACTGAAGTGCAGTTGTCCAAATCTAATTTCAGCACATTTTTCATCATCTTTAGAATTTCTCACATCTAATGAAATCTTCTTTCTCATGACTCTGCACACATGGTTTGATTTTTTTCCCCTGTTTTAGAGATAGGAATGGAACATATTACCCTTAAATGTAGGGATCACTAAACAGAATTTAGGCAAAGGTCATTTTAGCAATCTATCTCAAGAAGAAAAGTTACTCAAAATACAAAACAAGAAATTCCTTAAATTAGTTTTAGGTTAAGAGGAGAAGCAAACAAATAGAAAAATGGTCCCCAGACTTGACTGAAAACCTCCTTATCTGTAAATTGGCATTTTTTCTGAGTTCTCTTGGCAGCTTTGGCCTGAAGGAAGGTCTAGATGATATAGCTGCTTTCTTAGTAGAGCAATAAGATTAATGGGACAGACTCCCATTTGCTGTATATAGACAATTCTCTGGGACTTACACTCTCTGAGGGTCTAGCCCAATATAATTTCACAACAACGAAACAGTTCTTAAAGGGGAGGGTTACATTTCAAAAGGCTGTGAAAGCATTAAAGCATCATTTTAGCTAGTAATGCTAAAAATGGACATTTTCCCATCCTCCTAGCAGCAGAAGGTAGTGGACACTTTGTGATTAATTTCTAATTCTGCAGTTCATCTCAGTCTGTGGCACTGAGAATGTCAGCCCAACTTACTCTGGCAATTATTCTGAATCAAGAGGACATCTTTAACAAGCCAGGACTCTATTGCTGACTCGTTTCCAACTCATTAATGCTTTTAAAGTCTTTGCCATCGTTCACTTCCACATCAACTTCCTCACAGATGTACTTACTAGTACACCTGGCCCTTTGCTAACATACGATGTGGCACACAGCTCTCACCCAGGAGAGATCTTACTCCAAAAATTAAAGCCACACTTTGAAAATTCATTTGGAGTGGCAGTGAATTCCATCAAGTCTCAACTGCTTATTAAATCAGCAACACCTCAGTCAAAAGCTGTGCAGTTGTCCAAGTCCAACGCCATTTTTCACTGATGCCATACTATTCTAAAGACTTTCTTCTTGGCTCTTGAATAATTAAACAGCATCCTTGCAACATAAAAACAGCCATACTGGATCAGGCCAGAAGTTCATACATCCTTCTATATTTTCTCTGCCAGTGGCTGGGATGAATGCCAAAGGAAAACAACCACTCTTCCCCTGAAACACACTTCATCCTTTCAGCAATCAGTGTTTTAAGGACTTCCTGAGCTGCAGGCTGAGTCACATTTCACAGCTCCTGGTGGTCAGCCTCTGCTCCAAGCCCTTCTGACATGCTGAGCCTCTCTATAATAGTGTCTAGAGGCAGAGTGGTCACAGTCTCAGATGATAAAATTAATCAATTGCACAGAAATGCCAATATGCTTTCACACAAATTACACTAGTTTTGATGATGACCATTCTCCCTGTTTATATAATAAATGCATAATAATTACCAAAATATTTCTGGTCTTATCACACACAAAAGTCAGCTTGTGACAAGACAGAAATAAACTTCTCCTTGTGGTTTAAAGTTTATTTACATGTTAATTTCCCTTGTTAACATCTATTTAATTGTGCTAAAATTTATTAGACTGTAATTCTTTGGACAGAGACTAAGAGCCATGCTTTCTCCAGAGCTTAAACCCAGGTATCTTTGATACCTGTTTGGCTGCCTGAAAGAATATTATGTTTTCTTTCATATTTTTCCTGTATTTGGTAAAGTAGATACCTGAAGCCTTCTGCAGGACAGGCACTCCTGGAGTTGTGTGCTATTACACAGCAATCTCTCCTGGACTGAGTAAATGGTGATAAACCAGTGGCACTGTTGCCCTGATAGGGCTGCTGAATTCCCACAGTGCTGAGCTGGAGCTGCCTTAGCTCTGGCTCAGTGTGAACGTGGGGGCTGGTTAAAAACTGTTCAGGCCTCATCCTCTCTAAATTTTGCTTTAAAGCCAAGGGTTGTGACCAGCCTGAACAGACAGCAGTGCTCTACAAAAACCCATCTCTCTGAAGGAACAGTTGGGATGGACACAGTGTCCCTTGGTGGGAGCTCTGCCACACAAAGTACCTGCCCAGAGACTGTCCTTGCACTGCGGAAGAACCTAAGAAGCCATGGACAAAGACAGTGAGTGCTGCTTCCCCTTGCCCCCCTCCTGCTTTCTGCTCTGAGGAGCGTGAGAGACAGGAGGGACATGTGTGAGTGATGCGTGAAGAAGAGGAGCTGTTCTTCCCTGCGGCCTGAACACATTATATGCAATCAGGGTGCTAAAGCTGTCACAAAGCAAATATGCTGCATTGGTTAAGATGCAAATTGTCTGCATAGAGTTACTTACAAATACAATAACAATAACTCACCAAGTAGGTGGGTGCAGCTGAAGGTGGAAAGCATGCTAGCATCAAAGCCTGCCCGTCTCTCAGAGATTTTACTGTCTGGATTGTGGTAGTATTCCTAACACTGACGTAGCTGATACCCTAGAACAGAGATGTGCTTTGTGAGAAGATAAATGGCATATTTATCCAAGAAGTGTCCTGGTAGCTCTCAGTGTGAGTCTCATCCATCATGCTGTCCCCTGTCCTAAGGGGAAGTTCATCTATCCTGCTATATATTCTGATAACCTGGTGGTGCTTTAAGAGCACACTCTACCTATTGGAAATCACCAGTGAAAGACAGGTTTGCTGCCTCTCTCCTCCATCAGCAGGATTGCTTGCATTCGAATTAATCTGCACATTGTCTTCAACAGTCAGAGCCTGAGCAGCGAGGACAGAGCGGCTCCCACAGTGAAACACGCTCCTGCTGCTCTCTGCAGGCTGACATCTGCTGTGTATTCAGCTCCACAGTCCTGACACAGGACACATCGCTGTGCTAAAGTGGCATCTGTGGAGAACCCATGCTGCCCCAGGTGCTGCTCCTCATTTTCTTCCTTGAAATGCAGGCAATTTATTATGTCTACACTAAGGAGTAAAATTCTTAAATGATGTAGTGTCCCAAAACAAAGGCTACCGTCAGTCAGCAATGACAGCACCCAGTTTGCACAAGGTCAGAGGGCTATTCAGTCTAAAAGCTCAAACATTCTTCTGCAGGGCCAAAAACATTCCTAGCGCCAAAACCAATGAAAAACCCAAAAGAATTACCTTGAAAGTTGCAAATGTTTTAGCTTATACATTCTCTGCAAGGTTTCGCATGATTTCTGTTCCATACTAGAACAGCTTTCCCTCAAGTCCCTGCTTAAAAGTGTGTAAATTTAAGTGTCAACATCAATGAAGTACTTGCATGCTTAAAAGTCCTGCTAAGCAGAGGCCTTGGGCTACATCTCACTGCAAAAACAGGTCTCTCTCTACATCAAACCTCCAGGCCAGCTGCTGGGTGACACAGTGACCTGCACTACTGTAAGGAACTGAGGTCACATTATTTCTAAACATGGGCCACACTGTAACCATCTGGACTGAGATAAAATACAATATCAGCTCTTGTAGGTGTTTGCATGGACACTCTCTCAATAGCGCAGCCCCCAGCCACAGCAGTATCATTATTTTGCTTTGTGGTGAGAAAGCTCCTAACTGGAGAAAGCAAACTGAGCAGCTAAAAGTGTCTATCACTGATTTAACAACAGAAGGAACGTGCTGCGAACAAAAGTCTGTCAAAAAGCTTCTCCAGAAATAAAAAATGAGAAATTACATCAATAGGGAATTTTACAGTTTTCCTCTGTATCACAATGGGATAACAGACAGATATAAAGCAAAATAGCAGTGAGAAGGAGAGAAATCAGGGTAAGAAAGTTGAGAGCTCCTCCCTTATAGCCAGAATAAAAATCTCTCCTTGAACTGCAGGTAAAGATGGATAGATTTTCCCCAAAGGAAAAATAAAGCTGAAACTACTCATAAAATCCACCTGAATGTACCAGTAGTCATCCCCTGAAATCTAAATAAAACAAACTTAATTTTAATTGGAATTCTATAGAAGAAAACAAAGTATTTTTTAACAAAAAACAAAGAATGCACCTGAGTAAGAACAACATCATTCACCCTGCAAATCAATGTGGGAGTGAGTCATGGATGCTCCCAGTGGTCTCTGTTGCCTTTATGGACACATGGACCTGAAACTGCACTCATCCATTCTGGCTGCTTCAGCAACAAAGCTGCGCCTGCACCCTCACATCCTCCCAAGTGCCACTTCTGTGACAATCTTTAGAGACTGTCTTCCTTCCCGGTGTACTAATATCTGAGTGACCAAAATGAGACCTGTCCTTTAGGCTTTAATATGGTTGTCTGTGAAACAAAGCTTTCCAAGAGTTCCTTTCCCCTTCTCCATAAACCTCCAAAAAAATGCAGTCACTGAATTTGAGATGAAATTAGCTCCCTTTATCTTTTGCTTTGACTGCTAACCTTAAAAAAAAAAAGTAATTATTTGGTCAATTCTTGTGGTGGTCAGCATCTTCTTATGTATTTGGACAACACCTCTTGTGATTGGATCTTGATTCATTATGGATGAGTTTTGAGGAGGTTCTCACAATACATCCTAAAAACAGTCACAGAAAGCATCACAAAAAAAAAAAAAAAAAAAAAAAAAAAAAAAAAAAAAAAAAAAAAAAGGGTGTGAAACCAAGTGCTTAAGAGCTGGAATTATCTGCAACCTTACCACAGCCTCCTTGTGCCCCTGCAGCACCAGGCAGCCCAGAGACACGTACACAACGTATTTGTTCCCAAGAGCCATTCCCTCATACACTGCATGGGTGGAATGCTGTCCACATAAAGAAAAGCTATTCAGTATTTTGTTTTCGCCCCTTTGTTCGTTGCGTAGTCCCAGGATTTACTTACTTCACATCACTCAAACACTACTCTGATGACAGAATTTGTAATTTCCTCTTCTATCAGGTTAATCCCTCTAGTTTCTAATGGCTTGACAAACAATAAAAAAAGTCTAATTTTCACAGCAAGTCTGAGAAGCAAAGTGTGTGTGCTGAATCTGGACCATACAAAATTGCCACACGTTATGCAGAAGATCACATGCTGGATTGAAAACTGCCTCGGGCAGTTACTTTGCCTTTGCCACTATAAAGTGCCATGTGTTTCAATAAATCCACACAGAGCAGCTGTAACTTTACAGGGCGTCTTTCTGAACATTACTGAACCTGTCTTAATGTAATTTAAAAGATACTTCCTAGAGGAGAAACTATTTCCAGTTAATTACATGGGTACAGAAAAGTCAAAAGAGAGACATTAGGTAACAATGTGCAGCCAAGAAGGGCCAGGGCCAGATCCAAATTTCACTGAAGTGCAAGAAATTATGACTCTCTGGGGGACTGACTAATCAGGCCCTAAAAGCAGCTTTTGTTGAAAACAGGCAAACTTTTTTCAGAAGTGTGTTTTCCACTAATGGAGACATCCAGAGGCTTCTTCATGCTGGGCGGCCTGGTGTTTGTCCTCTGTTCTCAGATATTTTTTGCAAACCACATAGAAATAATGCTATAGATTGCCAGGGATTTATAAATATCAGTAGGGTCAGCATAGTTTTAATCACAGGATAAATGTGGTACAAAATAGGATTTCTAGGTAACAATCTCTATTCTAGATGAATGTTACAGACAAACTTCTCATCAGAGTGATTTTGTAACCTCTTTGCAGAAACCATTTACAGTGTTTGATATATTTATATATGGTACCTCGGAGAACTTTCTGTAGTGTCAGAGGAGAAAATCTTTTGCAGAGGGCTTCAGATACTGGTCAAACCTTGTTAATTAGTCAGGCTGTCAGCTTGTCAGATGGATTATACAGATTTGCAGGTAATAGCTCATTAACAAGAAATAGCTACTGTTAATTACAACAAGGTCATGAAAGCAATATCATTCCAAATTTATGAAGGAATTAAAAATAATAAGGCGAGCATCTTTTCATGTGAACACAGATTAAATTAGTATTAAGTGTCTTTTCTCAGTATAAAGTAGTTCGCTCCGATAGTTGAAGTTTTAGTTAGGTATTTTTTTAAAATGGAAGATGAGATTAAATTAGAGAGGTCCCACTAATTTAACTTCATTTATTATTTGATCATGCATATTTATTCACAAGTACTACTCAACCCTTACTAGTTTTCCTCTTAATAATTTCCATGTCAAGACATTTGCAATTACAGAATTTCGCCTTCCATATTTGTTAGTAAATGGGTTTAACTGCCACAATACATCAGGTTTGTAATAAATTACTCTCCTCTGCAATTTGGTTTAGCCTACGGTAACGACAAATGGAACTTCTTTGGAACAATTTACACTTTGCACATAGGCAAATATTTGTATCTTTAAATGCTCCTGGAAGTTTCTGTTTGCCACATTGAATCCCACAGGAAATCAGCTATTGGTTTCAGAAGGGGACAAAGTTATCACTGCAGAAACATATTTAATATCTTGCTGTGGCCAGAATCATAACTATCCTCCTAAAATCCACAACTCCCTGGCAGTTTAAGAGGGTACATTCCCTAAATGTTTGCCTGGCCATCAGGCAGATGATACTACCCTGGTAAGAGGGATGGCAGAGTAAGTGGCAAGTCTGTGATTCTCCATCACATTTTCCACCCTGGGATGTAACTTTCACTTGACACCAGCTCCTCTTTGACAAAAAAGGCTGTGAACTGCATGGGCTGTTCTGTCCCACACTGACTTTACCTCCAGCACTGGAGAGCCTCAGTGGCCCAGCACCAACACCAAACCTTTCCCTGTGACTTACAGACCTCTAATTCTCACTCATGAGCCAAGGAAGTCGAGTCCCCATCCACTGGCAGATCCTCTTGGCAGAAGTAGGGCAGTAAATTAGACTGATACAGTCTATAGAAAATTTTGGTCCCCAAAACACCAGAGCTTTTTCCTAGCAGACCAAAGTATGGACAATGGTTTCTCCTGCTGGCTAGTATGGGCAGAGAGGCAGTTGATAAATCGTTTTTAAGAGCAATTTGTAATAATGTCTCAGTGTGAATTCCAGCAGAATTAGTATCAAAGAGACCTGTTATGTATATTTTCACTACTGAATGTAATACAATCTGAAGCAGCAAAGTGCAACTTTCATTTTGAGGAAATTTCACTGCAATCTCCCGTATCTGAGGGTCTTTCAATATATTGTCAAACCCCAAAGTCAACACATTTCCTCTATGACATGTAAACAGAAAGTACTTCAAAATCTGGCCCGAAGCTTCAATTTGTAGTATCCCTACTGAACACAGAATTGTTCCCTGCCAAGGAACTCTGCAGAGCAGCAATACAAAAGAATAGCTTATTTTGTATAAAAATGGTAATCTTTTCAGAAAATGGAACTCTACTGGATAGGTTTCCATGAGGATTTAAATGTCTGTTTGGAACATACAAGACTCTGTAAAATATTTCTCACAGTAGCTAGATTAATTGTTCATTTCTGTTGCTTTGGTGGGAAGCATTCCTGTTGAATTGAACCTTGAATGATAGAAAAAAGAAGGCTCAGAAGCACAATAGAAAAGCAGTGTGTGGATTTCAAAAACAAACCCAAAACTCACAATACCTCTTAGGAAAAACTTTGTAGAAATGTGCTTAGTACAAGTTGCAAAGAAGTACAACTATGCCAGCATTAGCAGCCAAGAAAACCTCATATCTTTAAGATGAAAAGGCAGAGCCAATTTCAAATTACACTTGCTGGCATAAAACATATACAACAAATAAAAAAACCCCAAGGGACTGAAGTCATCCCCGAACACCACACATGGTGCAGGTTTCCAAAGTGTTTTTGTATGTAACACAAAACATTCTCTTAATCCAGCACTTTTCAGTGGCCCAAAAGGATTCCTAGCTTTGTAAGCTACTAAAAGGTAGAAGCAGCTCTGCCACTGATGCTGACCTCCAGTGCATCTGAGTTCCCAAATGAAAGTGGGAAATTATTGTTCCTCCTGGTTATGCACTACACTTCTTAAAGCAATTCATTGCTTTACTTGCAAAACTTTCTGGTACATTTAAAGAATTGTTCTCTGGGTAACTTTTTCCATCACTATCTCCCAGAAGTTGATTAACCTGAAGCAATATCAATAAAATGAAAATCGTGCTTTCCCTCTGCACCACAAACCTACCAGAGGGCACATTTTTGTGAAGTTGCACAAACTCCACAAGCCTTATCACTTATTCTGCTTCTCGAGCTATCTGCATTAGATCAGACCACCACTGCTGGGGTCTAAATGTTCTCCAAGGCCTTTTTGGTAAGTATCTTAAAGCTGAGGAGCTCAGCTTAAAGGACTGAACTGTCTGGATTTCACCCAAAATTGCTGAGTGCTGGAATCCCACCTTCGGCAAAACAGTATGTGTTTTAGGTTGTGCAACCATCAGCCCAAAATTAAAAAACAGGGAAAAATTTCTTTCAACATATTGGAGGCTTTTCCATTGAGCACCAGCTTCTTGAGAGGTTTGCCCCTTCTGCCAACCACCAGCTCACAATTGTCCTCCTGCATCCCTCACTGCCCCCTGCCCCTGCCTGGGGAGGATCTTGCATTTTGCCTATAAAAGCAGAGCTCTGTTCTCAGCCAGAATCCCCCAAAAAGAGGCTTAAAGGACAGAGGATTTCTATATTGGAAGTCAGATTAGGACAATGATCTAGGTTTTTTATCTAGTCAGTTTTAGAGTATAAAATAGTAATACATTCATCACTGCTTTTATCACAATCTGTCAAACTACTCTGTACCTACTAAAAATGCTGTAGCACTATGAAGTGGAATGAGTAGAAATAATTCTAGGTTTGTTCCTGATGTGAGGGGTTTGTTTACACCTAAAGACTCAGTCTCAATTTCCTAACAGTCTGGAGACTGAAGCCATCACACATGTGACCATTAAACATTTTTGGGAACGAAGGCAAACGTAAAAATCAGAGACTGAAGGTGACCTTTGTAGAAAACATGGTTGAGTTCCTAGGGATTTCTATTTGCTCTGGGATTTTTCATCTCAGCAGGACTATAAGCACCAAAAGTTTTAATTAATATTAAAAAACTATAATTCATGTCTCTATTTCAGCTGCACAGCCCTACTTTGCAAGAGATTTGGCAACCAAGTCCCAGCCTTGGCATGGATCTCTCGCGTGCTCCCTACTCTCCATCTGTCCACTGTCCAGAAAAGATCCCGTCACAGTCCTGTGGTGCCCTGAATTATTCATGCTGCTCCCAGCCACCCTCGACATGCTGAGATGGGGCAAGCATGGGCCAGCACTGACCTGAACCAAACACTTGGCTGACCCATCTTGCACATTTCCTACAAGAGTGGGGCTGGACAAAACCACTGCTGCATTATTGCTGGGAAGCTATGACATTTCAATTAATGGCTGATTACAAAAAATGTTAAATGGGATGAAAGGAGAACCTGGGTACCCCAACATGGAATTTGGACATGCAACTTTCAATGAAATTATAATGAATATTCCCAGGACCACCTTGCCAATTAACCTCATTAACCATTTATTTGACTGCATTTACTTTCCTGGAAAATGCAGCTGCAGTAAGGAGGTGATGTTTCCTTTAATTTATAACTTTTTTTGTACAGATACTTCATTGTGCTGAGGTACCTGCATAAACAGATGTACAATAGATCATGTGGGCACACACTGATACTCAAGGGGCAGGGGAAGGAAGGGAAATTCAATCATGAGAGTTACAACCAATTGCCAAAAGGACCACCAATATAGAATTGTGGATTAAATTAATAGTAAATGTTTTATCTCAAATGGCTCTGCCTGTGAAAGGTAGCAACAAACAATACAAATATCTAAATATATGTGTGTATGTCTGTTTTACGTGGGAAAGCCACAATGCACTGATACTGGCAAATCCAGTTTTCTGCTGAAGAAAGGACACAAGTAAAGCACAGAAAGATGATCAATGCATCTCATGGCCAAATGGATAAAGCAAGACAGTGATGGGCGCTCTTCTGAAGCCTGCATAGTTGTGGAGCAGAATGATTTACAGCCAGATGGTCTTATTAGCTCTAGTTCTGTATGAACCTTCCCTAAATCTGCACTGCCTCCAGCAGAAGCGCTCCCTGTGTCCACCCTGGACTTCCCCAGGATCTTCACTTAGGCACTGTAGTCTCCCAGTGCCCCAGGCTGGCTCACCAGATGCCTCAGCTCTGTGCTGCTCAAAAGCAGGGAGCCTGCCCAGGAAAAGGCTCGACTCCCCTGCTACACAGACAAATGGCACTGAATGTGTCATTACTTACCTCCTCCTGCTATCAGAGAGAAGATGCATAGGCTTGAATTATTCCACTGGAGGAAGGAACATTTTTTCAGTGTCTCAAACCCAAGTACTGTACACTACATCTAAATGTGCTCTGTCACAGCCTACTTGCTCATCCATATCAGTGACCCCACTGAAATCCATAAGGCAGATGAGACCTGGCCTGTTGGTACTCAGCCAGAAGCAAAGAGAATGTAATCTTCAAGGATTGTACCCGCTGACGACAACAAATTAGTCTCCAGTGAGCCTTTGTAAATTGGGCATTTTGCTTTACTGATGGCTTTAGAAGCTGTTAAACACCTGGATTTCGCTATCTGAAAATATTTAAAACAGAGTATTTATGGAGAAAAATAAATGACCATATGGATGAGTGAGGCGTTTGTGTGCTAAGTCTGATCACTTACAGAAAATAGCTACAAAGTTCCTACTAACTCCAGGGATCAAATCTGCAGGGACACAGCACAGAAACCCAGCAGAGTCTTATCAACAAAGTTTTTAATCTCTGAATTTCTTCCTGCCTGCATAGTTCTCTTGACCATATTTTCAGCTTATATTTTTTATGTGCAGAATTACCATTCCACTTCAATCCTTAAAGAATAACCCTAACAAAAAGGATACCAACAAAAAAATTGAGATTTAAAAGCAGATCATAATATTTTTTCATTACTCAAGTGATTTCTAACTGAATTTTCTGTGATTTATATTTAGGGGGACTCTCAGAACACATATAGAGTAATCAACCCTTCCTTAAAGATCACCATGATTTGACATCACTTATTTTAGATGCCTTGAAAGTCACATTTAATTCTTCATTTTAAATATTCAATAGGATGTGTCTAGGAGCATTTTTCACTTGGTTATATTAACATGTTCTCACAAGTCAATATAATAATGAGATTAACAGTCCAGCTGTAAAACAAAACTCCTAAATTCTGTAACTTTTGCTAGGCAAGCAGTTATGTTATGGCAGGTTTGGTGAGATGCTTTGACTTATCTGTCACCCACTCGTTCTCCTGCAACAGGAATATAAGAGATCTTCAAAAATCATGAGACAGGTCTGTCTACTCACATCACTGTGGAGAACCTCTGCCCCCAAATACATGAGGCTCTGAAGATCTGGACTTCCACTATTTCCTCTCTTTCAGTAAAATGCAAAATCCAAGAGCAAAACTTGACTATGAAAGAACTCTTTAATGGTTTACAACATGTGGACATAGCTGTACAAATCACAGGGAAGAGGATGTCAGCTATGGGCATGAATGCTGTCAGCCAGGACTGAGCCTGAGGTGTGGGTGCTCCATAGGAGGGGTTGCAAAAAGCAGTACTTGTGCTACTGTTTTCATCCATGACCTACAAGCGATGACAAGATAATGTACTGACACATTTGCAGGTGACAAGTTGTGGCTGAATGACACATCATGAGGAGAATAAGCCAGCTAACATGATGGGGATCATTGGGAAGCCATGCCCAGTTAAATTAATTAAATTTTAATTAGTCAGGTGCAAGGACTTTAGAAGTAAGAAATACAAAACTACTTGCAGGAAGGAGAATGCCTCTGCGATACCAGAAAGGATCTGCCTTACGTTACACAGATATCTACACATACCTACCAGCTCCCAGTATTCCAGCTGTATGAAAATAGAAACGTATTCCTTAAATTTGAGTACCAGAGGGCAACAAGAAGCAGGGAAGTGTAGACAGTAGTTGTGAGACCTTGAGTTAGTACACAGTGTGTTCATGACTTGCCTTAGAAAAAAAACTAGAGAAAATAGAGAAAGCAGCTCCAAACCCTGACTACATGGACAGTATGAAAAATTCCATATAGTGAGACTACATAAATCTCAAGACATTTAGTTTATAAAAAAGAAGATTGACAAGTGACTAGTTATACAGTGTAAGCACTTTCCCGTGGAGAAAACAAACATTGGGTACTTAGAGTCTCTCTTGTCCAGCACAGAGAGAGAAATTACACAAGAAGAACTGATGGCTGGGAACAGAAGCCAGACAAATTCATTTGGGAAACTAGGCACTGCTTTTGAACGCAGTACGTCAAGTACAGTGATTTCTGCATTTCTTTACTTTTCAGTTGGGGGATGCCTTTGGAGAGCAAGTATTGCACAGGCACAAGTTCTCAGGCTCAGTCTGAGAGAGCCAGAATAAGCTTTAATATGCAATGATCTTCCTTTTTTCCTTACCTTAAAGTAAATAAATTTATCCACATACACGGACCTTCTGCAAGTGTCAAACAGTTGTAATAGTTTCCTTTAATCATCAAACACTGCAGTGCAGCAAAGGGTGCCCATTATTTCTAGAGACAAATATGCTACTACCAGATAGTGACACCACTTACAATACCTAGACATGAAAATGTCTGCAATTGCTGCTGCTGAGGGGACAGGTTATATTAGTAAACTTTTAATATTATGCTGTGAGGGATAGCTCATTTAGTATTGTTAGTTCCTCCCCGGTGATATTTCCCATATTTTCTGATTGGAAATTTCACACTCTGGAGTGGATCTAGTTCTTCTTAGGACCACTTTAGGGGCTTCCCAAAGCTGCTCAGTTCACTTTTCACCCACCAGATGAATTGCAATATTACTCTAGATTGGCTCCATTGTCAGTCAGCAACAGACACGTTACTGCCAAGTGTGGGCAAAATCCATAACATGTCACTGCAGAAAAAAAGGGATTCCCAAGCCTGGAAGCTCAACACATTATATTGGGAAAATCTGCTTCAGCTCTTCAGGATACCTGAGTAGCCTGCCTGGGGCAAACACGATAAAATATCTAAAACCAAAATTTGCGTCTGTATATATATTATGTAGCACCTCACTACACTGGGAACCTTTTAAACTCATATCCATTTTGCTTTTGTAAATGGGTAGGGATGTCCCTAAATTACCTCTCCTGAACAATTTTAATTTCTCCAATGAAACCCTTATGGACTTAGAGGTGATTTTACATGAGAGAAAAATCAGGAAAATTTGGAACAGGCTTTGAAACAGAAAACATCCACTTCTTTTAAATGAGGCACAGCAAAAAGAGAAAAGAATTAAAATGAAACAGCATTGTCTCTGCAACATAAAACATATTATAATGTTCCAGCTCTGGTCATGTCTCCAATGGTGTTAGCTGATTTCACTTGAATTAGCTCCACGTAGAAAAAACCCAAACAAATAAATAAACAAACAAAAATTCCACACCACCCCAACAAACAAAACCAAATCAAAAAACCCCAACTAGAATTGTAGCAAGCTGGCACAAGAGATCTGTAAAATAAGCTGAAAAAAATTTGCATACTCATTTTGCCATATTATTATGTATAAAAGCTGTTCAAACATGTCTTAGGCCTTTCTCTGCCTACTACACCCTAATTAGCTGCTGGAAAGCAGAGTTCCTGCAGTAACAGGGTATGGGATGCATCCCCATCCCACGATTTCTGCAGCCTGTGCTCTGCCATGAAATCACAGAGGAGTGCTTTCACTCCCTTGGGTGAAGAGCCTGAACAAAGCTTAACATGTCTCATGCCAACCCCCCAAACTAGATTTCAGTGATGCACAGGCTCTGGCAGAAAAACAGGAGGTGCCAGATGGAAATCCCTCACACCCTATGTGCATAGGAAGGGTGCCGCTGAGGACACCACCACAGGACCTGACAGGGCTTGGTCTCTCACAATGCACTCGCCATCATAGCACCTGAGAGTCACAGTGAAGAATTCCTCTATTCCAGGCAGCTCCTGATTCATAAACTCTTGTGATCCTGGTCCTCATTGATTTCTGGGACAACTGAACCAGATGACAAGAGACAGACCAGTGGTGCTTTGCACTGATTTAAGATGTCTTCCTTTCTCCCTCAAGCAGAGCAGAATTAGCCTTTTGTTACAGAAGCTAAAGCTATCATTTACTTAAATAAAATGACGAGCACTCTACATCAAACATGACTGAGCCCTCTAAATGGAGAGGTACTCCTTTAATACAAGGTCCTGCAGGCCCCTGCAGATTCTCTCTGACAAAAAACCTCTTAGCATATGAGTTTTTGGAAAGCATTAGACTATTTAAAAACACAGGTTTCTAATGAAATTGTAAAAATTATAATAAAAAATACCCAAGTTTGTTTATTTTCATACAAGTGGATTTACAAAGAAGAGGTTTGCCGGCAGTTCATTTAATGAACTGCACTATAAAATGGTGTCTCAAAGCAGTGGCTGGAGAGGGAGGTATTTTGTTTTTGAGCCCCCAGATGAGCTCTCCAGCTCCATTTGCCAAAGCACAAAACTCAGATTAGAAGAAGACTCAGATTTGCTGCCTACCATGGGATATAAGCATATGCTCAAGTATTCAGCAATGGGCTTCAGCACAACCTTTGCCAAACCAAGCCCTAAAATTTCAAGTTTTACTGACTGTCATTACAGCAAAGCATTCACGGATTGCCCAATGCATCACATGCACCACCAGCACTCTGCTCCTCATCCCACCTTAGCTCTTATCTGTGCTCCCTCTGAACTCATACAAAGATGTGATTTCCAGGTAACTCGAGGGTGAAGAAAAAAAGAAAGGATTTGGTTTGACAATAGGTGATAATCAGAACTAGCATTCCAAGCTGGTTTAACCAGAACAGAACAAGAGGATTTGACATGAGCTTTTGCTGACACTAACTCACAGACTGAGCAATGCAACAACAGATGTCCCCGCAGAGCCACAAAATGATCGGTACTTCCACCACCCTGAGCAGTGATGGGATGTTATTTTTCCTCTGGAGGAAATAGCGTGGCAAACCAGCTACTAGATGGTTAAAAAGAAGTTGGGCTAAAGAAAGTAAATTCCAGAAATTCCTGGAGTAAGCAGATAAATTTAGCAACAATAATTCAAACAGCCATTGATTTCAGCAAGATGAATTCCCTGGTTGCTGCCATCACGTTTTCCTCATCATTTTTGCTGCCCTTTAAAAGCCTTATTTTGCCATGTGTGCAATGGCCAGGGCAACAGTGAAAAGTGGTTTGGTGCTGTGAGCTCAGATGGTGCATTTTGGCAGTGGCAGGAAGGCAGAGCAGATATTTCTCTGAAATATTTTCAAACATGTCCCTAAAGCAGTACAATTTCTTTGGCTTCAGAAGCAGCAAAGGAAAACTACTTATTAGATTGACTGCTGCTATTTCATCTATTTATGTCGCTGGTATAATGTCTCTATCCATTTTGTGACTTAAGTTCTTATTTATGCTTGTAAATCTGTGCTTAACATTTTGCATTATTATAGAAATAAGCTTCTTTTAAATGTTCTGCTATTTTTTATTTATTTTTATTTGAACATGCAAATCTTCACTGGCTTAGTTTCCAAGTGAACACATCAACTGCCAAGCTCTTTTTGCTTTTGAAATAAGGGATTTATTGTCTGTGGCATTTTGCAAGTTGTTTTTCTCTTACTAATAGCCTTGTTTTGGGGGGGTTACTTGTCATGCGCCATCTCAAACTGCCCTACTGGTCAACCAGGAGGATGTATTCAGCTATTACAGGATTTGTCATTAGTGTACTGAGGCACTTCTGAGACACCTCTCTAATTATGAACCAGTGTCACCGGGGCTCTGTCCTCTGTTAAGGCACCACATTCATGCAGAAAATCCCAAATAGCACTTGAATTTCTGTTCTTGCTGAAGCACTGCCTAGCGACTGACTTCACCTCCCCAGCCCTGTTCACATACGCTCAGCACACGGCTCTGACATGCTGTGCTCTGGAACACACATGGAGGCATCAGAACAGCACAACCTGGCCCAACAGAATAATTGGGTTAAATTGGATTTGACTTCTTCTCCAGCCAAGGGAAGCAAATGCAGAATGACTGACTGCTCTGGCTTCGAGATGTGGTCCTGCTCTGGGTAAAACCAGGGAAAGGCTTTATTTAAATGCCCTTAGGATCAGATCAAGCCCACCATAATCTGTCAGGAAGGGGTCAGTGCCTTATTCCTAAGAACAGCAGGGTGTTAACACATGAGTTCTTGAAAAGACCCTACATCCAAAGCTATTCTTTCTCTTCTTTTCAGCAACTGCTGAATCAAACATGAGATTTTTCAGTTTTCCCTTAAACTCTAGCAACAAGCTATATCCTTCAGACTGTCTCTCTGAGGAAATAATTTTTCTGTAGCCTTAGCTCTCTTCTCCCTGCAGCTCTTTGAATAGCAAACCATAGTTAGTGTCTATATAAGACATACTTTTTCTAGCTGTTGAAGGCTGCAGCTCACCATTTCTCTTTCTTAGGACTACTTATTTAGCAGCTCTCTTCTGCCTACAGATTTCTTCTTTAAGATTATTCATATTTTTCTCTAGGGGGAATGATTTTAGAAGAGCTGTTTTTGACAGGAGAACAAATGTTTAAGACCTGAACCCATTACTTTTACATTCCTGGCAAGAATAAGAATTCATAGTCCCCTTTTGAAAAGTAAGAATTAAATCTGACTTCCAAAAAGTAGAAAAGATGTTAGAAAATAAGAAAAAGCCAGGAAGGATGTTTCTCTCCTTATTCATTTAACTATGGTGAATCTCAGTGTTTTTGAGGTAAATTTTGGCAACATCAAAACTCAGTATCCCAGAATCCCTAATTTGTAAAACAGTGACACACTATGTGGACAAATTGGAATTAAGGAGTGCCATCAGCCAGCATGGTAAGAATTCATTTACATTATTCTAACATGACTTTAAATTAAGCAAACCCTGATTATGCACACAATGTTAATGCAGTGCTATTAATAACACTTATAAGGTTTGGGCCAGCCTAATTCGAAGATCATCAGAGCAAACCAGAGCATATTGAACAACCCCAGGGTACATTTGTTAAAGTACCTGAGTGAATTAATACTTGGTGTTCCATTGATTTTTCCCACAGATGTCTAAGTCACTAATGTTTATTGCCAAACACCTTGTGGCTGACACACTCCAGCACTGAGTAAAATACCAGTTAGTCCTTTAAGTTCAAGCAACTTAGTCTGCCCAGTTTTAAATCACTTTGAGAAGAGCAGCTAAATAAATACTAACAACCTTTGCTGAGCAGGGAAGCACTTTCCTGTCAGGGAGTCCCTCTGGATATGTTAGAATGAACACATAAAAGTGCTCAGTAGTGGAAGTACCCAGTATTTTCACATTAGAACCAGAAGCTTTTCCATAACAGTATTCATCACATTTTCAGGATGAGTAGACCTAGTTCAGGGCTTCCACTAGTACAAAAACATACTGCAGTGTAGCAACCAAGCAGTCACCTCTTCCTCCACCAACATCTTTTAAACAGCAAAAACTTTTAGAACTTGCCTGACTTAGTCTGGGCAGCTTTTTTACTCACTAGAAATCTGCTACAAGATATCCTGGACTCAGCACTGCTTCATTTTATTACAGCAGTGGTGAGAGAGCCATCGAAAGGCTCTTCATACCAGCAACTGTGTCAGTTTGTATAGTTTTTATCTCCCCAGACAACAGCCACCACTCAGCAAAAATGACATTCATTCTTTAAAGCTGACAGCTGTAAAACAAGGTTCTTAGGACTGCAAAGACACCTCAAAGATTACACCAGTAATCAAGCAAGTTGCATGTTTCTTTTTAATTCTCAACTGTCTAGGGGCTTTTTCCTTTCCCAGGACTGCATCTCACAGCTGCCTGCTAGAGACTAGGTGCCACTCACAATTAAAACTGCAGGAAAACTATAAAGATCATGTTTCTTTTGACACCTCTCTCTCACGCTCTGAGCTTGTAATTGAAAGCCCATTTAGTAGGTTACAAGCACCTAGACAATGATCTCAGCTTATCAAAAACTTCATGTCGCTCGAGTTCAGGGTAAGATGAAAGTCTGCAAGTGAGAAGGATCCTTCTCTATTGTACTTCACAAAATGCTCCCTCTGCAAGGGTATGGAAAGGGTACAGCTCTGCGCTTGCTCTTGCTACTGAGACACACATTTATGTCTGTGTCAGTTGTGCCATTTCTCTTCTTTCCCAGATTTTAAGTGCCATCCAATCTCTCCCAAATCTCCACTGCAGCAGTTCTCACTTCAGAGAGCTCACAGGAAAGTACAATCTTCATGTGGAAGTGAAGATACTTCATGAAGCTCAGCTGCTCAAAATGCTAGTGCAGAGCTAGAGACAGCCCCAAGGAGGGAAAGAAAAGGAGCAAGGAGAAAGCAGAGACCTGTCTGGACCTGTGCAAGCCAAGGGGAACTTTTTCCATCAACTTCCTAAAGGGCAGGCTCTGGCAGGGAAGATGAAGGACACAGAGTTGTGAAATTGGCTTGACAATTTCCTACTTGCACTAGTTTCCTAATTGCACTGTTTTCAACTACATTTTATTAATCACTTTTTGATGACACATCTGTGTCTATTTTGTTTTGTGATTCTCTTGGTATGACCTAATCATGTGAAAAATAGGGAGGCTGTTTGTGTCTAATCAGATGGCTATGTGATTAACTCATTCACAAGCATTTTAAAGGCAATTTTATAAATGCATGTAAAGGCCTTTGTCTCCAAACTTGAGAAAGTCTATTTCAGTGTATATACACAGTCAGGCTGAGTCACTCCCTTTCTGCTAGTCAGCAAAAAGACATTCTATTATAGGACACTGAACTCTTATCTATTTGCTGGTTACATTTATAGTTCAGAAAGACTCCAATTATTTATTTATTTTTGCCTGCTGCACAGATTTAATGCCTGGGGACAAATGAGCTAGGTGACACCAGTGTCAGGCCTGCCCAGAAACTATTTTTAAAAATGAGGCTTTTAAACCCAACTTCCTCCTGCATAGAAGAGGCAGCATCACACAGTAATACCAAGAACTGGGGAGGCCTTGTTTCAAAGCGTAGGAGCTCGGGAAAAAGAGATGTAGAGCCCAGTTTTGCCTTGTATCAGAAAATTCTGTGTCTCTCCTAGAAAGTGGAGAGGGCAGCAGTTTCTCTGCCCATGTCCCTGTGTGTGTGCTGTCCCCTGCATGTGGCATCCCTGTCCTGCGAGAGGTTTTCAGGACACTGCAAGCACTGGAACAGTTATTTTGTACCATGGCAGTGCTCACAGATCCCAACTCACTGTGGGACTGTTAAATATTGAGAATATGGGTTTAACACAGAAATGCCCTCTTTAAAAAAAGTAGTAATATAATTCTCCCTCAGATGGAAAATATAATATTCAACAGCTTTACACTAGGTTTCCCACCAAGTTTTATCATGTGGCTGAGACAGTGGGTGAAGAGCAGCATGCAGACTCCAAAGGAAGGCTTATGAAACTTAGTAAAAAGTATGTTTGATTTTTGAGCAGAATGAAAGTACTTCCTCAGTCAATAGGTCTGAGCAGAGTAAAACAAATTTAAGGTATAATTGTGCCTCAGGTTATAATTAACTTTTTTTGTAAGAACAAGACAAAACCTACAAGCCAGCAAGTAGAAGTTCTATAACAAAACTTAGCAGATTTAATTAAAGTACAGATTTCCTAAATCCATTTCCTGTGATTATTGTTGTTATTCTTTAGAAGCTGATTAGGCAATAGCAGATGTCACCACTGTACACATCTACATACATGTGCACAAATACCATAATTAGGAGATTTCTTAGGTCTCACTAGAAGTTGCCTACAAAGGAGTGAAAACAAAGTCTTGCTCCAAATATTTTTCAACATTTCAACACAAACCAAATCAACTCAATAGCAGAATTAATCTGTAGCTCTCCACTACAGGGATTATCTGTAGCAAAAACACTCAAAAAGGCCTTGACTTGGAACCTTTTTGGGTGCAGGGGGTAAGGTTGCCCTCAGTGCACCGAGGTTTGTGAACACTGCGCACCCAGATCACCATGTGCAATGCTATCTCAGCTGATGCTCCTTCCTAAATTCAGTGACTCTGCCAGACTGCTCAGAACTATCACAGAGCTCAGACAGCTCTGTCTGGTGACCACAGTTACCGTGTTAGGCTCACTGCTGCATGGTGAACTACAACATAAGGGGCTTTCTTGGGGCCCTGCAGTCCCATAGCCCCATTTTGGCTGTGTGAGGAGATGTGGGACCTGACTTCTCACCCTGTTGAGTTGCTCTGCTTTAAGACATTTTCTTACATTACTAAATTGCAATAAATAAATAGTTTGCAGGGAAGATGCTATTGTGTTCCATGTAAATGCCTTATAAGAGGATTTTTAAAAAGTACCTATGCAAATCTGAAGACTCTCTGATTTGCACTGAAAAATTAGGGATATTCATACTCCTACAACAACTGTATTTGTATTGAAAATTTCATCCCTCTCAGCCTATGAGTTTCTCCCATAACAGTCTGTAGTTCTTTTTCCCACATCAAAAGTTCTGTGTTTCCTTTTACTACCGTTAGCTAAACCCAGTTCCTGCCGAGCAGAGTAGTAGTGTTGACTTCTGATACCTGAGCTGAATCAGCTCCTGGATGTCTACAGTTATTTTCTTTTTTAATTCCATTTCTCATTTGGCTGAGCTGCTTCATGCTGTTATTGTTATTCCCTTGAACGATAGAGGCAGAATGATCTGTAACAATGCACAATAGGTTTGGTGTGATAATAAACCATCCTTTCTACACATTCCAGCTTCATTCATATGAAAAGTACCCACTTAAGAAAAGACAAAACCCAAAGGTGATTATTACCTGACTTAAAATTATAAAAAGATGAGAGGGAAAAAAAAATTGCTCACATGGGATTCAACTAATATTTGAAAGGTAAAAATGCAGGAAAGACTGATGCCATATAAAATTCTACTGCTTCTAAATGAAGCCTTAGACATTTAAATTAAATGATGCATTTGCACACAGGAAATATCTAAGATTAATAATATAATGAAGACAAGCAGCTCTTGCCACAGCAATGGTAAAAAGTTTTGAAATACAAACCACTGCGTTGATATTTAACTGTTTTGAAACCTATTTCAGTTTTAAAAGCTGGAGGAAGTATAACTGCATAGGAAATACCAGACTGAAGTTTACAAGCAGCTCTGACCCAGGGTAATGATCAGCATTTAGTGGGAAGGGAGGATGGACCACTCTATCCCGTGCTGCTGGCCAGGCTCCTTCCTGCCTGGGAGGTGTTTGCGGAGCAGGAGAGATGCCTGTGCTGGAGCACAGCCAGGGTCAGGATGCAGCTGTGAGCAGCAGCCACAGAAGGAGTGCTTTTGAAAAAACAGATAATCTAGCTCAGGATTAACAGCTACTGTGTAGCTGTGGAATTTGTTCAACTACATAAATACAAGGCTGTCTGCCCTCAATACAACTTTTAAACATTTTTTGGCTTTTGGCCCTTTTCCACTTCAAGGCTATTTTTAAGCTGATTTATCTTCCCTTTAATGGAGACAAGCCCATTCCTCATCATAAAAATTTTCTTTATGTGGCCAGCAGGAATGCTCTACACACTTTCTTGGCACTCCAGAAACATCCCAGACACTTGTGGGATTCAGCAAATTCACACTAGCAAAGAAGCCAACATCCCCAAGTTTGCCCTTATCGGGGACGACCAAGTCTTCAAAAAGGAGACTGTTTGCTTCGGACTCCAGACAACAGGCCCACGGGTGAGATCACTGTCACCTCCCACAGGCTGTTTTCTATCCTTTCCGTAGGTCAGATGATGGGATGAAAAATCTTCTATAGACAGCATGAAAGCAAAGGTTTAAATCTGTTTTCTGTCCAGTCCCCACACCACCTGGAGGAAACAGAGCTGTCTGTGTTCCAGAGCACAGCCTGTCTCTGCCTGGATAGCTGGATACAACTGTGTGTCCATGGAGGAAAGCCCCAAATAATAACAACAAACAACACCTGTGAGAGGCTGGATGTTCACCTGCACTGTGAAGGTTTGTAATTTGGTCAAATTGAACAGGTATTCTCGGCAATGCCAAATAACACACTCCTCAAATCTGTGTTAACCTTCCTCTCCAAACTATCAAGTTTTTGTTTACAAAGCCATAGTTAGACAGAATGTTTGATTTTGCATTGGTCTCAGATACATGTGAGTTGATTGAATTTAAATTAATTGTTGAAGGCATATTCCCTCAGAATGGGAAATTTGAGTTCAAAGGTTATATTTTACCCAAATTCAAATAAAACCAATGTTTTATAGTGGAGTATATACAACCACCTTAATAAAACAACAGTATGAGCTCTGCTTATAAAGCAGAAATTGTACTACCACATTCTAGCACCATTTGGTGAAGACCCACAAATGACAAATATGCTACAGCTGGAAAGATCCAGTAACAAAAGTGTAAGATTTCATGTTCAGTCACATATAGGAAAAAACAGTCCAGGACTCATTCCAGCCCTGTTGTGGGGGAATGAGAATCTATTTATCACTGACAGGTCATGCTGGACAGTCCTTGTCCCGTCAAATGAGCCGGGATATACTTTTGCTCCCAAGGCTGAGAGCTGAGGAAATGAGCCATGTTCTGCAAAAATGGTTCTTTTACTCTCACAGGTCATAAACAAGTTTAACAAATTTAAAGTAATGAATTTGTCCTGGTTTGCAAGTGCCAGATGTGGACTTCAACTGAGACAGCTATGAATGTTACCTTCACTATCAGTGCAAACGTGTTGATGGCATTGATTTTACACCAACTGTCCGTACCACATTTGTGGAGACCAGAAAAAAACCCAACAAACCCAAACCACAGAACATGAGGGAAAATTATGAAGAGATTGTCATTTACATTAACGAAATGTGAATCTGGGCTGCAGGAGTCACATAGAGTTGGGCTTCAGCAGACACAAAGAAATAGTTCTGAGTTGGGTAAGTCATGTTTTGAACAGTTACCTGACAGCACAAGCAATATTCCATTTGCAGTTTTTAGATAAAGGCAGATAATAAGTGATGTAACTCTATATTCATGTGAATGTGAACTGAGCTGGTGTTCTGTGACTAGAAATATGGCCCTAGATCAGGCAGCCACAATATTTCTGAACAGTGTTTTAACTTTCAAGGTCTGAAGGTATTCTCCAGCTGTAATGTTCCCAGTGATGCTGCAATATATAGAAATAATACATCTCTGTGGCTTGGAGGTGTTTCAAAATGAAATTTCTAAACACTTTTAAGCTTTCGAAGTTCTGTCTGAATAAAGCACATCACCGTGTTCTGCAACAGTCCTGACACTACCCACAAAGATGCACAAGAGTAACTTCTGCTGCTCTCTGTGAAACCAGAAATGCTGATTTCAGTGGACTCTAAGTTAGATCAGCTTTCCAAAAATTCTACCCAAGAGGCTCAATTTATCTACAGGATTCAGTCCTCAGGCATGTTTTCCAACATCAACCGAACATACCCCTGGGGTTTTCTTGATTGAGAGCAAGCTCATAACTGGTTGGATAATTACTGGTTCATCTATAAGCAGCGATTAGATTTGTAAATGTAACTTGCAGCATCTAAATCACCAGGGCAAATGATTTGAAAAACAAGCAGACTATTAGTAGCATAAACCACTGAGCTGACTGGCATATCCTGAAAGCATTTTGCAAAATGCCAATTTTTTGAAAGCAGTGATTCCTACAAGAAGCTATCACTTGGCACAATATTAAACCCTTCTGCTTTGCCTTGGGCTGTTAGCTGACTAAATGATCATTAATTCTTTGGAAATAACAAATACCTCTGAGATTACCAGTTTATGTTGAAGGGAATCTATTTTGGTACAAGGAATACAGTGAAATATGATGCCAGTTTTATGCAGTGCATTAATATTTCTAATTATCTTTAACACAAAAACTGAGTCATATCTATTCAAGCATCTGCTCAAGCATTTGCTGTGGCGAAGGCAGTCTCCAAACTCAGGCTGTTTTCACAATCTGCCACAGATCCACTCACCCTGTCCTGGGTTACAATGTAAGATGTAACCAAAAGTATGTATTCTATTACCATCTTCAAAAGGTGTTAAAACAGTTGGGGGACAGTGTTCTTTATGCTCTCCATGAGTCAGCCCTTGTAACTCCCTCGGGAGAAGCAGCTACCACCCTGAGGAGGCCATCTCTGCTAATGGGCCATCAAGGTCTCACAGCATGACTCAGAGAATTACATCATCCCATGGCGAGGTGCTCTACCCAGGAGGAGGAACCCAACATTCCTACCTGTAGATAATCTGAGGTTTGGAACACCATAGCAGCACTACCACTGGATTCCCAGAGGACAAGAGCTTGACAACTACCACTGAAGAGGGACCAGATCTTTCTACAGGATCACCACTTTGACAAAAACCACATCCATCACTCCAACAAGGACTGCAGCCGCCATTTAACTGTACTGCTACCACCACCCTGACCAACAGGGTGTCAGGTCATATTCTGACTCTGTCAGTTTAAGCCAGTGTTTCTGTACTATTGCTTTTATTTTAGTTTTCCTATTATATTGGAATCTCCCTCTGGTTTGCTTTCAAACTAGTACACCCTATAAATTTTCACTAATGCGTTCGTAAATTGGGATGTTGGAGCCCAGGTCTTTGGTGTGCTAGTTATAACCACTATCAGAAAACCAAAATCAAGACCTGTCCGCTCCACAAAGCGATGAGAAGCACAGAAGTAGAAGGATCCCTTTTATGGAGAAGGCAGAGGTTTTACACAAGAGGATGGCTCAAGAGGCTGGCATGGCTTTATGCTGTACAAAATCTTTCTGAAACAAGTCAAACAGACATCTCTAGCTTTCTCAACTATTGGCACTGATGACTTCCATAAATTTCACATTAAGAGAAGTACTTACAAACATTATGGTGGGTCCAATCTGCAAGCATTTTGCACCTTGTTAAAATAAAACAAAGTGACACATCAGTAGTTTGCCTTTGCCTTTTCTCATTATAGCCAAACCTTATTGTTGCTTGTCACATCAGCTTGCTGGAACATCAATGGTGTCAGTAGCTAGTGATCGATATAGTTGATTCCTTGAAAGTTGTTCAGCAGTCTCCTTTGATCCTTCAGGCTAATAAAGCGTGGTAGCCAAGCCACAGGCATAATTATCCTGTGAGCTGGCTGCACTTCTACATTCACATGGTCTTTTTGTGGCTTTTCCAAGAGCCATTGTTGGAAACTGCAGATGGTTCAAAGACAGTTCCAGTGTGGGAAGAAATAAGATGGAGTTGAGCTGCAGGCTGTGGGATGCGCCTCCAGAACTCCATGACAGGACAAAGAAGCTTGTCTCCGCCTGACCTTGGGGGAGGAGGTGCTGCACGGCAGAGCCCTGTGGGGAGGAGCCTGCCAGAAGCTGCCCGACGGGGGGGCAGCGCGTGCTCACCCCCAGGTAAGGACATGACCCGAGTGTGTCACTGGCAATGGGTGATAGGTCCCTCAGTGAAAAATACCATATAAGGAAATACTGGGTCTCGAAGAAGCGTATAAAACCAGCTCATGTCTGTCAATAAATGTCTCAGATTCCCTGCTGGTCTGAGTCTGTGCCTTAGTCATTACGTCATTCCTGAAATCTATCATTCCTTCTCCAAGGAATTCCACTGTCTGTGGATCCAGCTGTACCAAGTCAGAGAAGAGGTCCAGGTCCTCAGCAGGAATCCCATCTCTACCACACCACTGTGCAGCAATGGCACAGCAGCAGTGTAGCAGTTATGTCTTAGTTCCATTAAAACGCTCTGAATATGGATCCAAAGGTTTCTTCATCTTCTTATGGGCACCAAGAGTGTGTCCAAGTAAAGGAAACCACCTCATTGGGATGTGACCTTTTGCCATCGAGTGGAGCTTCAGGTGTTTCACAACTGACAGAACTGGGGCTCCTTCAGAGTGGCCTCAGCTCACTAACACTGATATCATACTCTGTGATCTTAAAATGAACAGAGTGTAAACCAGAAAATAATCAGTGCCATGAAGCAATTATTTCCCTCTGCAAGCACAACTCCTTAGAGTTTGCAAAGGACTATTAGAATTTCAACACTTACTTGAAACCTGCAGCAATTTTCTATGAAAACATAACAAGTATTTTCACCAATGTCATAAGCTATTCAAAACAATATGGATTATCACTAAAGGACTTTGCAACTCTGCTCTCCGAAGTGGCAAATCTCCAAGGAGACACACATACTGTATTATCTACCACATTCACGCGAAACACTGGAAAATAGATGCCAGAGAAGAGAACAGGAGCTATATAATTAACAGTCACTGTGAAGTAAATGGGAGAAATTAAATGAGGAGTGGCAGCTGCCCATACTCAAAGTTTCCACTTGGTTTTGAAATAAAGGATGAGCCTTTTATTTATAGGACAAAATTCTGACTCATGTTGACATAATCCGAGGGCTGACCTGAGCCCCACTGTCATCAAAGGGGCTGTTCTTCAGTCAGGGCATGAAAGTAGAGAGGTGCTACGTGAGAAACATGTCATGTCTGAGCAGGCAAGGCACTGGCATGACCTCAAAATCACTAACAGCCAGCAGGCTCTTCCACAGAGCCATGTATCCACCCCAAACCTAGCTTTTGGTATGTGCATGACCATTTAAAGCATAATACTGTGGAATTCTGCCAGAGTAACAGTGTCAGGATCTGATTTATTACATGGCAAAGTAGGGAACTACACTGTTTAAAACAGAATGGTGCAAAATAGGGTATCACCAAGTAACTAACACCCAAGATCCCCCCTCATAAACCTGGTTATCAAACCCAGTATGTAAACACTCCATATGTTCATTTTCCAGAAAATTGACTTAGAACTGCAGTTTAAATTAAAACAGTCTCTTTTTCTTAATATCTTAAATTATGATATCTCTCTTTCATGATCTGCTAGAGTGTAATATACATGACAAATGATATTATGTCTGTTTGTAAATCGCTTAGAAAAGAGTTAGGGGGTAAGATTATGCTGAGGGATTCTAACTTCTCCCTTTATGGAGCTTAATAGGCACCATGGCATCTCAGCCAGTCAAAACCATGACAGCAGCACAATGTATGAGATGACGTCAAACCAAAAGATTTTCCAATAGAATCAAACTGGGACAACTGAAACAAAAGGGAAAACTCAGCAAATACCTGCTGAAAAGCTGCCTAACAGTGTTCTAAACTGCATGAAACAGATGAGATGAGATTCAATGTTTAAAGTATTTGCAAGAACAACATCTACATTTAAAAACAATGAAAGTCAGTCTTGCAGCAGCCCATAATAATTCTCTTAGGCACGGAGGAGAATATCTGCTGAAAGTATGAGTATTCACTAGTCCAGAAGAAGAACATATCTGTTTTCCAAACATCACCTGCAGCAAAGCCTTATTTTTAAAGACAATGATTATTCTCATGCTGCTAAAGTATTGAACTCAGTGATGCCAAGTTATGTAATGGGGGATTGAAAAAATCTGAAGCCTGGGGATTGTGGGTTCAAGTCCCATCTGGGTCGCTCACCAGAACATTGAGACCCCACACTGTTGGCCTTGAGGGGCCCATGCCAAACCCCAGCTCCTGAGAGGAGGAAGCCACACCCACAAAGGACTCTGAAATCTACCCAGGTTCTCTCCACAGTGAGAGGTTTTATTATTTAGTATTATTCTTTTTTGCGTGCCTGCGTAGATTTTACTTGATAAATAAAGTTTTTTTCACTTTTCCTCTGAGGAATTTCTTCCCAAACCTGTGGGGGAGAGGTGGCTGTAACCTGCCTTCTATCAGAGGATATTCATTTCAGACGTTCCTCCGAATTTGTCTCAAACTGGGACACCTGTATTTAGAAATTCACATAATCTTAGTACACATAATTTAAGGAGTAATTGTGCAGTTCCCTAAACCATGTTTTTCAAGCCTTTAAAGACTATCAATAAACCCAATATCACTTTCTTCCACCAGGAGCTGTTCAAAGCCTCCTCAGAAGGGAAAGGGAGAGCACTCAGAACAGAGCTCAACGATGTTTGCAAACTTCTCTTCTTTTTTTGGTATATTGATGTGCTGTGGCACAGATTCCATGCCAGTAATTTTCCAAAGGTTCATTTATAGCCAGACATTTACTTTTAAAGCCCCCTATGCAGCTGAGAGTTGTGTCCTGGCCCAGTGATGCCTCTGATGTGAAGCCTGCAGGGGATGGGGAAGTCAGCAGCTGTTGTAGTTTTGGCCAAATTTAGGGAAAACGTCCAAAGAGAGCGTCTCCTCAAAGAAAAGCAGGCTATAGCCACCCCTCCCCCACTNACAATTTAAAGGTACAGGTACAGAAGACACAGGAGTCATGTCTGGGCATAGAGCAGTGATACGGGATACTAATACTAACAGCACAAAGTCACCCCATGACAGCAGCTGATTTTGGCACAAGCTTCCCCTGGAGAGTGTAGATGGATGTCACCTTTTGGGTGAAAATCAAACAATGGCCTCTGGTTAAACCCAAGTCTGGGTTAGGAGGCACCAACCCTGAAGGTCAAAAATAAACAGACCAGGTTTCCAAAGCTGTTCTTCTCCTTTCTCTTACGCTGTCCTCTGGATTCTCAGCTGCTATGGAATTATGCCTCTCCCTCAAAAAAACTTGCTTATACAGCAAAAGCCAATCAAATCCATTCTCCCTTCCCCAAGCCCTTTAAAATCTCACACCTTAAAGCAAGCTGGGAGCCACACATCCCCAATGGGCCTCTTTTCCCACAGCACCACAATTACAGTGGAAATCAGAATCCTTTTCTAGAAAAGCTCATGCAGCAGGAGCCCACTTAGAGCTGTGATACTACAGAACTGAAATGAGGTGAAGCATCTCCAGAATTTTTCATTTAATTGAACATTAATATTGTTTGAGAATAACCATGCACTCCTACTACTGTGATCCCTGTCCCTTATCTATGCTGAAGTTCAGCAAAAGCATTTCCACTTTCCACTTCTAAGGACCGTGCAAGCTGACTGAGGGATAAACTTTCTGATTACTTCTGAGTAAGGATTATACAGATGAGACCATAAATAATATCAGAGCTATTGAAATGACCTGACAGGACAGAAAGATTTATTTCCTAGTTTATCTGAACACTTTTGTGAGACGATGGAATGAAGCTTGAGCATTCAATTTAATCCCTTCCTTGCTTTTTTATTGAGTCAGGAGATGTTTAAAGAAATTTATGGAGCTGTTTGATAGTCAGAATTTTTAATAAGTGACACAGAAAAGGAGATTACAGTAAGGAAAAGACGCAGACAACACAATACTGTACATAAGGAAAAAAAGGCTTTGCAGTGACTTTCCCTATCAAGGCAGAGGAAGAGAAGATTTTTTTTGTGATTTATCCATACAGTTTCCTTAATCACTATCTGCACTTAAGGAAACGAGGGAAAAAAAAAAAAAAAAAGGACAGTTGTTAACCTCACTGTAGAAATGCAATATATGAATGCAGAACTTTCCAAGGCACAGCATATATAGGTGAATAGATGCATGTGAGACAGTGATGAGGCTGTGTATGCTGACCTATTCTCTGCCCAAAAGCAGAATTCTGTTGCTCAGTTGTCCATAGGGATACACAGACAGTGAAATAAAATGTTTATTCCATTAGTACCAGCTTTATCTTTCCCTTCTACAGAACCAATATTTCACCTTCAACACTGAATTCTCAGACTAAATAAGGGTGAGAAGAACACCTGAGTGAGTTTCATGAACTCTTACCCAAAATGTTTACCAGGTTGTGGGCATGTCCACTTAAAAGGACATTTCTCTGAATCTTGACTTTTTTCTACAGTTAAGGGATGATTTTGAAATGGTTAAGAAGCTAAGTTCATAGTATCTCCCTCATCACTTCAAATTTACTGTTGTAAGCTAATGAAAAACTCATCACAGATTTAAAAAAATGCAGAATAATTTAGATTTAAATCTCATGTAACTGTGGCTTTAAACACTTACTTGTGAGCAAAATATGATATATACGCAGAAATCTGTTTCCAAGTGTCTGCATGAAGCATAAACAGCAATAATTAATCTCTAAAGGACAGCTAAAATATGCACTGCTTTGAATTCTTTCAGTATTGTACACAAGGGATTGGTGAAGAGAATCAAGTGCCTTATGCTGCCTGGTTGTATGTATCAGATAGGTAACAACAAGAGAAAACAAACTCATTTAGAACTCTTTTAAGCCCATATGCTCAACTTCACTGGCAATAATCAATGATAATTTCAATACAGCATGATTCAGGGCAAAGAACTGGAGACAGACTCTGTACTCCTTTGGAAGGGTTACATAACTCAACCACACACACACTTGCTGCCCTGCTTTTGGCACAGTTGTGTAGTCTTGAAGATCCATGTGGATGTATAGACTTATCCCTTCACATACAGCCAGTACAGATTAATCAAAAGTCACACACACTTAACTATAAATATGTAACAGAAGTAGAGTCAGGATCTGCTGTCAGTATCCAAGCAATCCTGCCAGGTTTCAGGGAGCAAGCATAGATGCCAGTGTTTGAATAGAATGTGAGGAAATTATTCACTTTAATAAAACATACATCTGAGTAAATGGCCAGGAGAAGTGATGTATCTCTATTTTAGAACAGCTCTCCTGAGGCTGGATGCTAGGTAGAGATAATTCAAAGTCTCTCACTTTTTTTTTTTTGTTGTTTTTTCCTTTTTAAAAAGATCCTTTCTTCTCCACCAGAATGTTTTCATATTGCTTTTCTTCTTGCTGATAGGTGATTGCTTTCTGTAGTTTTCTGTTTCTCTCTGTCCATCTGACATTTCATTTTTTACCCCCAGACAGCTTTTTACTTCCTTCCCTTCAACCTCTGCTCCACTTTTTATTGTATTTCCTCACATCTCTCCCTTTCTCTCCTGATGCTGTAACCATCACTCTCGTTTCCCTACCTTGCACAGGCTGTTCACAGAATAGTTAAGTGATAGGAGAGCCTGTGTTCAGAACCCTTCTTAGAGACCCTGGAAAAGGACAATTCCCCCAACCCCATTTTCACAATTTCTAAAACATCACGGTGATTTTTTGGAGACATTTAGATGTATTAACACTAGCATTATGAATACTTTGTGTGAATCCTTCTCTGAGTAGCACGTAGAAACGAATCCAGGTAAACAGAGTGGTGCAAATAGAAGTGAACAGAACAGCAACTATGAAGAGCATATGGCTGAGTAGATATTGTCTTTATGGTTGGAGCTGCAAGTTATATGAAATCCCTTTCAAGACTGTTAAACATTTGATTGTACATAATTACTAAGCTTTAGTTCCTCATCACTAACTGGTTCTTCCTTTTTTGGATAGATAGAATTCCATTAAATCATACAATTCATGGTGAATACAGAACAGATGTAGGATGTTCTGGGTCTACATAACACATAATTGCTCTAATTTATTCTTAATAACAATTTGGTCATAATGAATTAGCCCTTTTGTCTGAATACCCAATGACAGCACATTGCAGGCAAAGGGATGAGATGTTTGAATAAGGCAATGGCTCTGCTACAGTTTCCATCATTTTCTGCCACAGATGGGACTGTTGGGAAGCAGGAGAAGGCTGGTTAGAAAAGAATAACTTGCCTTGGGGAAAGTTCACTTGAAGCCAATAAGCAACCAGGTTATTAGCAGCCCTGGATAAAATACCATGTCCAGATCTATTATTTCCCTGGCAATTTGCAGTACCTTTGAAAAATTGGCTCCTTACCTCTGAGAACTTGGGGAAAAGCAGACTGCCTCCAGACAAATGAAAAACATATTACACTACACTATGTTAAAAAAAACCACAGCCTAAAATGCAACAATTAAAATTCAAGGACCTAAACAAGGAACGAACAGATAAAAAATCTGTGAGCATCTGTTTTCATTCTATCAGAGTATCTCAGCACCTGAAATTGCAGATGATGGTAAAACCATCAGGTGCAATGAACACGTCCATTTTTGGTACAGCTATTTATGAACTCATCTTTCAGGTAATACAGACCAAACTTGAGATTTACTCAACAGGATAAGGCTTTGCAGGCTCCTAGTCAAACCACAAGCTTTATATATTACTTTTCTCTTAAAGGAGGCAGAATCAGACTATGCACTTCCATTTCCTTGGGAATAGCTAAATAAACTTTGGGTTTAGACATTTTCCTTCATAAAACAGAGAACAGATGAAAAAAGCAGGCTCTTCTGAACACCAGAAACAGCTAACTTTCACAGTCTGTTTTACTCTCCTACATTAACATGATTCAAAATGGAATTTGCTAGCAGAAGAATCAGAGCTAACTGCATTACAACAATAGCTTCTGGAATAAAATCCCTCTTTTCAGGCATTTAGGCATATATAACTAGAGCTTAGCTCTATTTATAGAGAAATAAAACCAGAAATAAAGTTGGTGCATAAAGTATGCATAATCTGATACTTGTTTTGTGTAAACTCAGACTATCAAAGGGGTTTATTAAAACTATATGTTACCAAAGAATCTGCACGTATAGGCACAGACAATCAACACTAAGAACAAGGAAGTATTTTGAAATGTAAGATACCTTTATATTAGCATAACTATATAGCAGGGAGTGCGCTGGCATAACTATTTCAATTTTTAAAAATCGTTAAACTTATTAAATCATACCTTTGCCGTGCAGGTGTATCTCCCAGATTCCCCACTATTACAAGTTAGCCTGCAGCAAACAAAACTGGAGGTTCAGGAGAGATTTTGGGGTCGGAGCCCTACGGTATATGAACACTGTTTTGTTTAGGAGCAAGACAATCCCCAGGGTTCTGGGGTCTACATCTTGAACACATTCTGGCTTGACCAATTATTAGAAATAGCGCATTATAGCCTGAACTAGGCTATTTTCTCTCATGTACTGGTCCTCTACAGAGTATACTTGTAAATGATGGCGCATTCACACACAATTAACAATTATAGACTAGAAATTTCACTCTGGCTATGTACCAAAGCTCAGATCCTTTTGACTTCGAAAGGGTTTTAAAATCAAGTTATTTATATAACTTCAAGTTCAAGGGTTTAACCCTGGACATCCAGCTTTTTGGAGAGGACAGAGGTAGAAGGGCTCACTGATCTCCCACTCTGAGCTCTCATTCCACAAGCCACAGGAAGAAGTCAGACAGCAGCACATCCTGAATTGGGCCAAGTCCAGTTCCTGGCTGAAGAATCAACACTGATGGAGAGCCACAGGCTGATGAGCTGCTGCATTTCTTTATTACCTCCCCTGGAAAAAGCCTGTGCTGTAAGTATGGGATACACTCATAGCACCAAAACAACGTAATCACTTCTTGTTCCACACTTCAGCTTAATAGACACAAGAGCTCTCCATCACCAATCCCAATTCCCTCTATATGTAACTCACGGACTAAGCCATGTGGCACTGTGTTGAACACAGCAGAGATTCTTTAACTCTTCCCAGCTCCTCATCCTTTCTTATGGGCATCCCAAATTGTCCTCCTCACAGTGAGCTTCCTGAAGTGCTAACAGCCAGACCTGGAGACTGACTGCTGCAAGGATCCCATCAAGATGCCAGATCCAGAAACAGCATTTCTCCAACCCGACTTGAGTGTATTCCCTAGGGATTGTATTAGTCCTTCTGGTCACTGTAGCTCTCCCGAAATGCTTCCCAAGCAGACTCCCTCATCATTTTTACATCCTTTTTACAGTCTCATGGACATGCTGATTTTGCTGTACTGAAGTACCTGTTGTCTGGTACATCTGTGTCACTATGTACTGTCCACATTTCAATGTAACTCCAGAGCAAAGCCTTCCTGACTCTTGGCTGCTGAGCTTTTACTAAAGTGTTGTCTAACTTTCCCCAGTTCTAAGCTGCAATTTTTGTCCTGCAAGCTGATTTACCACAGCACTGTTGTCAACCCTGAATGTGGCTCCTTTAAAGCTGCAATTTTTGATCTGAATTTTGTAACAGGCAATACAGCTGAAACTTTTCAACAAAATCAAGGGAAAAAAAAGAATTTCTCAATGCAACAAAGCATCCCAGTGCTATTACCCTTTGGTTGACTAGATTTTGGAAAGAGCAGGGACTGGAGGCTCTCTCTTTTGTCTGTCTTGCACCCCTGTGCCTGGCAATCTGGCTGCTCTTCGCAGAGTGAGCACAAAATCCCACTAGATGATTTTGTGAAGCTGACATCCACAGGGAAGTAGTGTAGAAGCTACTGGAAGAAAGATGGTGATTGCTGGCACCATCTCAGCGTTCCATGAAAATCAGACCAAAAATATTATGGACACTTACTGAGGAAGGGGCAGTCAATAGCTAACTCCTGTAAGCACCGCTAACTATTAGGAGACAGCAAATGTTAATTCCGACAGCAAATGTTAATTACAAAACCTAAGAAGCCGGGCTCGCCCTAATCTTGTCAAGATAGGGGGGACAAGGATCATCTCAGAAGCTGCTGAATCATTCCTCAGAGGAATGATTCATGCCCCAGGGGCATGCCCCTGGGAGAAAGGTGAAAAGTACATTGTAAGGAAGACTATCAGCCTTCATCAAAAGACCCCCGAGGAAGAAGAGGAGCCTTCCTCAGTGCGACCACCAGAGTGCACAGCGCATGCATGGCACGCATGCTAATGATATTAATGACTTCCGAGAAATAATTTGGATAAACACGCCTGTCCCAAGGAATGTGATGAATATTCATAATTTAACCCTTAATAGTGTGTTGTAAGATGCACCGGGGTGTGTGTTTGGAGGAGCGATCCCCCACACACCCGGCGCCGAATAAAGCAAATGCCCACTTCTCTGACTGTCTCTGGAGTGTCCCTTGACCCAGTTTGGATCAATTCATTACCATAAATCAGGCTCTTTGGCAGTGGCAGGAGAGGGCTGGATGTGGTAGCACAGACTGTGACGTAGAGAGGAAACATAGGCACAATTTTGTGACATCATCAATGATAAATAAAACTGATACCAGGCAATATTGCTCATGGTTTGGATTTAACTTTTTTTCACTCATTTGGGCTTTACATATATCAGGTGGAAACAAGACTGCCAAATCATAGGCCTTCTACATCTAGTTAAATTAAACTAGCTTTTAGTGCTCTGGTCCATTCCTCTTTGCTTCTCAGGATGAAGCTGACATAGAAGTCCCCTACTAAGGATAGAGTACTTCAGGGGGAAGTTTTATTGCTGACAAAGCCTGATTTCCAGCTTGCCACAATGAGGATGAAATGCAACACAATGGAACAGCTCTCCCAGCCCTCAGCTAACAGTGGAAGACTTCACTATGGGTCACCTTCTTCCTCACTGCAAACCCCCGGTCTGCAGAGACACCATCCCATTCCCCTTCTTGCTCTTTCATGGCTACAACACTGATGGATACATATCCATCAGAAACTGCTTCCAGGTTCTCAGAAGCTGCAAATGCCACTTCTGACAGATGGCTCCTCCTTCCCTCATCTGCTCTTAAATAGGTGATAAACATGGATTTTAAAGCTTCCATCATGCAAATCATTCCCACCAGAATTCTCTTCTATCGACCAGATTGAATTTAAGCCCATAAATATGCCACTCTCTTTCTTTTTGTTTATTACCCAGGTTCCTTTCATGGCTCTGTAAATGTTAAAAAAAAAAAAAATCTTTATATCCCCTAATAGCTTGATTAACTTTGTTCTTGCTATCTTGAGTTTTTTTCTAAATGAGTGCTTGTTTCTTACCTTCCCTGTTTGTTGCCATTTTAATGCCTGCTAGATTGCTTCATTCATTCATCTCTGACTGGAGCTTATGAAGCCTCTGGATACGAGAAGTCCTCTGAGTCTCAAATTTCAATTGTTGTGGGGCTGAGCTTTGAAAAGAGATTTTACATAAGGAAAATGCACATCTTTGCAACACAGTTACCACAGGGAACATGGAAGAGCCCCACAGAGACAGCTTCTCTGGATATGCTCAAAGTGATCATGCCAGGACTTACAACAGGAGTATGTTACCTCAGAACTGGGCTGCTCCTAATTTAAAAAGACAGCAAGTTAGCATGTCTTAGAAAGTTACCCACAGGACTGGGACATGGTAACTGGCAATATATGCACTTTCAGCATTTTGGAAATGTATTCTAAGCTATCCTTAATGGGAAAAAAGAGGCCCAAACACGCAAACCCTCTCCCCAGCAAAAATTACCAATGAAAAACACCAACACTGCAAGAGGAAATCTAAGATTACTTACTAAAATTCCCTATCTTTAGAACGGCTCGGGAATTCCACATGCCCACAAAAAGGAAAAGCCTATATCCACAAAGTTGTGCCATCCTTTTTGTTAATTATTATTTTAAATACATATTGAATCACAATATGTAGAGCTCAAATGCCCCCAACACAATCCTATCAGAGACAAGTAATAACAATATCAAAAGACACAGAACTGGGCAAGAGGGATGGTATCCATACTGGGGTTTATACATTAATTACATAATGAAGGAATACTTGCAACTCAGGCATGACTCTCTGGGGATTTAGCAATGTTTTATTAATGGGCATGGCTCTCTATTCTCATTTGAAACACAACTGGAAAACAAAAACACATGAAGCTTTACACATCACACCAAAGGCTTTTATTTTCCCAAGGTTAAATGTACTGAGATTGGCTGATACAGAGAACAAGAATGAACAAACCTCAAGGAAAAAAAAAGTAAAAAGAAAAATCACTGAGTTTTTGAGGGTGCAATTGTTTTTCTCTTTGTGAACATCTGAGAGAATCATTCATTCATATTCTGAATGGGAAAAGGCAACTGAAACAGGTGGTCTGTTACTGGATCCATTAAACAAGAGATTTATGCATTACATATCCATCTTGAGGCAATTAGGCTGATCATCTTTTTTCTTTTATGGCTTCATTGAAATTTTTTTGCAATAAAGCAATTAAAAAGTAACTATCAAAGCATTTATCTATGCTTTATCAAAGACAACCAGCCTTTCTTTTATCAGAGAAAGGCTGCTTCACTTTCCATCCTTAGAACATACAAATTTAGAGGCAACATTCACAGTTAAGACAATGACATAATGCTGCCATTGTCCCAAGCCTGAATGGTGAATGATGGGGTATGGGCTAGCTAAATCATTGTTTGCTTTCTATTTTGGAAAATGATTCTTTTAAGTTTGACTTTAATCTCACAAGGCATCCAGAGAAATGAATTTGCTGTAAAATAAATCTTGAAGTAACCTTGCTGCACATGCTTTGGGTTTGTACTGTCCTAATAGGGGAGCACAAAATCCACATGGAACAATGATTTTCAAAGCTCAGATTGATGCGACAGCTGGAGTCAGCCAGACACTAAAACATAAAACAATGTCTGCTGCAATAGGCTGCAAGTGCTACAAAGCTATTTTTAGAAGTACTTCACGTGAATGGTGGAAACCAGTCTGTGACATAGGCCCCAAAATCTCCTCCAAGAAGAGGTAACAAAAAGGGGATATACACAATGTAGTCCTCATAGTTCCTCCCTGCCCCCAATCTCAATTTGTAGATTCTTTCCTAAACCACCAAAGAAGCCAAAGTTCTGTCTGTCCATAACCTAAACAACCAAGGGACTGGGCACACACAGAGCAAACTACAGGGACTGATGCAATTGCTGCAGGTGTAAGAACCTGTTGTGGCTGCCAGACTGTACCTGAGCGTGGCTCCATCCCTGGAAATATTCACAGTCAGGTTGGACAGGGCTCTGAGTGACCTGATCAAGTTGAAGACATCCCTCCTTCTTGTAGAGGTTATGGACTAGATGATATTTAAAGGTCCCTTCCATTTCAAACTGTTCTACAATTCTATAATTTTGGGCACTAGAGATGATCATACCTCTCCAACCACACGCATTGATACATTTCAACAGCAAAGATCAGAAGTGTATTTAAGAAGCTGACAAATGAAAGCTATTTTCATAATTTGATTATGGAATTTAAATTAACTGCAATTAAGAAAGAGAGAAGAGGTACACTGCCAAATTCATCAACATCTTGGGATTTTACCAAGAGCCTCAATCTTTTTAAAATCTCCGTCTTCTTAAATCATAACACAATGGATGCTGAACCAGGAAAGGTCTTGAGAGATCAGCTCATCCATCCCCAGGTCCCAAGGCTGGCCAACTATTCATAAGCTAGCAAGACTTAGCTGCATTTTTTTACTGCTACTCTGAGTAAATAATTATACAGCCTGCTCTCTGTTGTGTGGATATTCAGATGCGGGATGACCTGGAAAGCCATAAATCCATTAACATAACTCTATGGGATCACTGTGGGAAATGGAGAAACTGGTTAGCAGTTCTTGAAGTGCAGTTCTAATGATGTACTTACAGGTGGAGTACAGTCTACATTTACAGGAAACAAAAGGCAAAAAGCCCCTTGAGTCTGATATGTAAGTCAGTCTTGTGATTTATAAATAACAAATCCTTGATTTCTGAAAGCCGACAATTCCATGTATCCTAAAAAGCAGAGTGCACAGCCACACAATATTAAATCTAGAGCATTAAACTATGCTACTAAACCCAGCAGTTACAAACCACCTTATCACATTCAGTCAGTTCAGAGCAGAGCACACATTGCAAATGGAGCTCTTGGTCTTATTCCACCCTAGATTAGATAAGTTCAGCAGTTCTGGAAGTACTGCAGCACATTGTGAATGATGGATGAAATGCGAAATCTCTTCTCAGTGCACAGCAAGTAGCCAACTCCCTCCTTTGCTGCATCATTTGCTTTCAAGGTACTTAATATGCAACTTCAGTGAGAGACATTCAGAAAATCCCAGTGAGCCCACATGTCTCAAAAATAAAAATAGAATGCTGCAACTTTGTCCCAGGGCTTCCGTTGTTTTTATTCAATTTTAATTTTATTTCTGGCTGTCTCCATCCAGTGACCTCCCTTGTCAGGGTGCATTATGGACTCAAAACATAAACATCTACCACTGCTGGTTGCTCAGTTACAGAAGAGGTTTAAGGGACTGGTTGCTTCATCTCTCACTGTATGCACAGCAGACAGTTTGAACTGCATGAATACTTCTTTTTGAAAATGTAACGTAAGTGAATAATCAGCTTCATCACATTTTTTTAATCAGGGGCCACAGAACTACATTTTTTTCATAGCACTTTGGGCAGCTTGATTTCTATAAAATATAATTCAAGCCACAAGCAGTTTGGATTGGCTTCCACTGATCTGATTTTCCACGAAATGCAATCTGCTGGGCAGAATTACCGTGGAGTATGAAAGATTTAGTCTTTTGCTAAGAAGCAGCACAAGTTGGCTTACCAAAATTTATGTCAAGGTTTAAGTCATGGCTTCACTTTTACTGGGTTAGAGATTCACTTCTCCCTGGCTATATTATTGCACTGTTTCAGGTTATTGTATTGGGTACATGCTCAGCTGCTATGCTGCTCCTGAAAGGTTAAAATTGCCAAAATCTTCCTATGTTATTGCTTTGTCTCTCTAGTCCCTCACTCCTGCTGGATAGTTTGTATCATCAAGTTATTACTTGTAATAACTTCTTAGCAGACCATATCTTACTTCCTACATGCATGGGCAGAGGTCAGAAGTTGCTTTATTCCTGCCTAAGTGCAATGGCCTCTATTGTAATTCCATTAGGAATGTTTAAATAAGAAAAGCAATGAAACAGTTTAATATCTGAATCTACTTCTACTGTATCTCTATAGTTAGTAATGGGGCATGGCAGGAAGAGAAAAGGATTAGCCTGATCACCACTATTTCTCCCACAAGGTTGTTTCCTTCAAAGGAGAAGGCAGGATATTATTTAGAGATTATACAGTGTTATAGTTTTATTTACTCCTTTATTGGCACCGTAAGGCTGTACGCACAGCCTTTATACACAGAATTTATTACTAGATCCAGAATTTCAGTCTAAAGATACAAAATTTTCCTGAAGAAGAACAGTAAGTCTTTCCTGTGCCCTTATGCCAGGCACTCTTCAAAGTCCATGGGCCAAGAGTGCAAGGCACATATTTAGCACGGTGGAAGTGTGTGATGCCGGGTTTGCTTGAATCAGCTGCCCAGGTACCTTTTAGCTGACAATGTGGTGCTGGCTTCCAGGTGTCAGGAAGGTGTTTCTGTTTCTCTCTTAGCAGTATCCAACCTCACTATTAATGTCTGGAAATTTGTTTTGAGCCCTCATTAAAGCAACATCCACTGTGGGAATGCCCTGGGTGCTCCACTGGTCCATCACTAATTATCATTCAGCCAATGTGGTATTTTAATAACACTCAGCTCTAAAAATGTATTTATTTTTATGTACATATCAAAGCCCTGACAGCTTTATTTTCTTGGAAGGGAGGGTGGAACCGTTCCAGCAGACTTTCTGTTTTCCACCAATTCCCTCAAGGATATTAAGGGCAGAGAGCAGAGTGGGTAATTCCCATCTCTGGGTGGAAAATGAGTCAGACTAGTTATGCAACAGAGGCTTTCACTGATTAAGAAGGATGCTATATTCAGGTAGACAACTGGCCAGAAACAGATGCTATTTGTGGGCATAACTAAGCATTAGCAAATTGGCTGTTTATTAAAACAGGTGTTTGTGGGGACTCACACATCTGACACTGCAGATGTGACATTCTGCTAGAGAACATTGGTTCCCTTCCCAGTTACACTTCAGCTTCAACTGAGTTGATGTAGGAACTAAATTAGATTCCACAGAGTCAGCATCGGCTTTGAAAACTGGTGATTTTAATCAGAGATATAGCAAAAAAATTACGAGTTTTTACTTATGCCAGCTGCTCTGCTGTCCACTTTTGATCTCATAATCATTCATTATTGTCTGGTCAAAAAAACCCCCAAAACCTGCTTAAAATGTTTCTCTGGTTTCCATTAGAAGAACAACAAAACCCAGCAAGCAATCTCCTCACACATATTTCCAAAATTCCCAAAGATCTAGACAAAATATATCCTATTCATACCATCAGAAACAGGAACACAAGGAGAGCAATGTCTCCTCAGATGGAAATTAGGCTCATGTCAGAGTAGGAACCCTACACTGTCACTATGAGGCCATGCATTCTTTCCTACAGGAGACATCATTCTCATTGACACTTGAGTTCTTAGGTGTGTCTGAAGTGTCATCACTTGGATGTCATGGGCAGCAGGCTTCATTTTGGGAGTTCACATCATTGCATCATTTCTTTAAATGGCATGCCACGGTAGCAGTAACATATAACACCATGCCAAACATATCAGGTCATATTTTTTTGACACAACAAAAGACAATAGTTATTCTACATTTGTAACACATTAATGATGGATGCTTCTTATGACTGAATATACCCTTGCTAGACAGAAGTTCCATTGGATTGTACTATAACAGAACACAGTGAACTAGACTAGGTCTGGATGTATCAATGCTGTTTTAGCATCTCTGTTCATAATTTAGACCCTCAACTACACCTAATTTTTGCTGTGCCAAAAGTCGACATACCCCAAACTTCTGGTAACATCTCCCTAAACACTTAAAGTGACGTTTCTGAACACGATGTACTTTTGAGATGGTTATGTAGGATAACAGAATCACAATTCAAAAATACAATTTGCAGCAGAAATTAACCAAGGCTCTCTAAATCAAAAGACATTTGTAATTTTAATTAACATGGCCTTAGAGACAAGATTAATGGAAATTCTGACAAAGATTTTCAGTGCTTTTCAGTAAGGTAAATAACTGTGGAAGAGGAAACAAAAGAGTGATGCACATGCACCAATATTTACAAGTTAGTTAAAGAAAAGTTGTATATCACATAGAAAAAAAATGAATCTGCATGGTCAGTTTTGCTGAAATGTTGGTAGAACACCTCACTACACAGCTGGCACTGAATAGTGTACAAGACAGGTGGGAACCAAGGTCCTTATACAAAATTAGCACAGAAAAGAAGATGCTTGCAAATTCCCAGGAGGGTTTACTGATAGACTCCTTTAAAAGCTATTCTAATAACCTAAGACAGCCACATTCGTTACACACTACAATGTTGTGATTCACTTGTGGATTTCCTGGTTTTTTTACAGACAAAACTATGGCTGATAACCCCCAAGTGCCACTGAAAAATTTTAGGCATTTGGAATCACAAGTTTATTTAAGAGTCTTCTGACTGAGGAGGCATTTCACACAAGAGAGGTCAGGCTGTGAAGGCATGAGCTGAATTGTGAGAGGCTGGGGAGAGAAGCAGCATGCTTGCCTGCCTCTGAATAACTGCTCAAATGCAGCAGATCCCCTCTCAGAGGTAATGTGCCCAAAGGGTGAATAACAATTTGATACCTACACACCACTCACTATGCCTGGTGATACTTAGGAAAGTTAAACCACAGTCCTAAATAAAAGCACTTGGTCAATGATCCTTAGTAAAGCAGATTCCTTATTGCACACAGTGCAGTTTCTACAACTCAGTTTTCAAAGTGAGTTAAGCAGGAAAGGCAGGTGAATTCAGGTAAAACTAAACCACGAGTACCCACTGCACTTACAAATGAAATCCTCTGCCTACTCTATATGCATTCACTTCATTGGAGCACTGCTCAAATGTTACAGCAAAGTAGTTTTCTGCTTGCAATGTTTATTAATACCAACAATTTGAATGAAAGCCTGCAGAATATTATCTATAAATTGGATTTCAAATTCATCAGTCCAGATGAGGAAATCATTAAAAAGAGTTTACAGTAATGTAACTGGGAAACAGAAATCCTGATTTGGTCAGCCCGCCCAATCATAACAGTTTCACTTTCCAAACTCTGCATATTCAGGACTTGGCAATAAGCTATTCAAAATAGTGTATCAAGTCCAGAAGCATTTAGAGGATGTATCCAAGGAGAGATCCACATGGACAATCTTTTCCTTCATAACGAGAGATAAAATTTAGAGAATAGAGTATTTGCTAATATTTACTCATCTCACTAGCAATGAACAAGCACGCTTGACACACCGGTTGTTTTCCTTGTTAAAATTAAAATTACTGCATCCCAAGTATTTAAATTCTCAACTCAACCCACTGAGCTTGATCAGAGAAATGTGAAAAACACTTTGAGTTTGCAAACAGTTACATCACATTTGGCCAGGAAAGCACATAGCACCATTTACAAACTTCATCACTGGCATTATAGCAGTGGTATGTTCGCCTCACTTAAATTTGCAAATCTGTTGGATATAAAATGAAATTTTCTTAGGTCTTTCAATTAATGCAGAGTGCAAGACCATCAGTGAAATTTGTATTTGAGCAATATAAAGCATTGCTCAAGTAAGTATTTAGGTTCCTGTGAGCAGAAGTAACTGCACACCTGACTGTGTATCAGTGAGATCTCCGTGGATGTTTTCCTGACTAATTATATTCACTTATTTATGGGACTAGAGCCAAGCATGTTAAAATTAGTAGGCTTCTCATATAGTATAAGCAGATAATAAAAACATACTCAGTAGTAGAAAGTTACAGTCATCATTCACCGTGTAGCTTGTTTTAAACTAAAAAAGTATGGTAGAAATCAAAGTGCCTCTGCTACCTTTCCTCAGATTACTGCTTCCTCTATTTTTTACTTCCCATCTGATTAGAGGTTCTGGGAAGTCACGTAACATGTCTTCACATGTAGTAAAAATATCTCTTAATTTCAAGAGAAATCTTGCTTTGACTGTCTTTCATTTGATCTTCATTGGCTCGTATGTTGGTTTTACATGGCCTGGTTTTTGGTAGCAGGGGACAGCCACAGAAGTGGCTTCTGTGAGAAGCCACTTCCACCATGTCCAGCAGAGCCAGTCTCTGATGGCTCTGAAGATGGACATGCTGTTGGCCCAATTAGAGAAGTTGGTAACACCTCTGTGATGACATATTTTAGAAGAAAATCAAACAGTGCAGGGGCAGTTTTTCCAGGGGTGGTGAGCCACCGCCGCCAGGGCATCGCGGCGCAGTGCGCGACAATGCGCTGCCACCGCTGCCATTTCGGTGCAGCCCACAGCGAGCTTTGCCTGCCTGGCCGCCCCTAGCCAGCCGCACCACGGGCAGAAGGGCAGCAGCTTCTCCTTCCTGGAACCCCACATGAAGAGGGGCATTAAATAGCACCAGCACTGCAGTGGCTGCCACCACCTGCACGGTGGCGGCGGGGGCCACATGGCCGGCAGTGGAAACATGGCAAGCAATTCTGTGACGCAGAACCCAAATGAAATCAACTTCTCAGTGCTGTGGGATGCTGCAAAAATCTTTGAATTAGTGGAACTTGTTGGCAATAGTACCTATGGCCAGCAGTTTTTCTTCTAGATGGAGAAGAGGAGGAAGTGAAGACAGAAAAGAGAAAACAACATGGCAGCACCAAGCTTAGTGGAGAAGGAGGGGGAAGAGGTGCTCCAAGAGTTGGAGCTGAAATTCTTCAGCAAGCCGTAGCGAGGATCATGGTGAAACAAACTGTCCCCCTGTAATTTATTAGGTCCACGGGGGATGCAGAGATCCACTCACAGCCTGTGGTAAAAGCACTCACGCCGGAGTGAGTGGGTGACAGGGAAATCCAGTGGGAGACCCAAGGAAAGAGAGAGGGCCCCTGCTCCCAAATATAAAGGAAGAGGGCCCTTGCTTCCAAACTAGAGCAGCCTATCCTTAAAAGACTACACCCGTGGAAGAGTGACCCATGCCACAGCAGTTCTGGGAAGACTGCTTTGCCTGTGGGAGGGACTCATGGCATAGCAGAAGAAAGACTCCTCTCCCTGAGCAAACTGAAAAAGATCTCAAGTGACGAACTGAGCAAAACCCACCATGCCCTGTCTCCCTGTGCTGTCAGTGGCTGGGGGGGAAGGGGGGGCGGAGGAAGGGTGTTTTAAAGACTTATTTTACTTCTGATTATCCTCCTCCAACTCTGTTAATAATAAATTTACTTTATACCTTTCAATTTGAACCTGTTTTTCCCTTAGAGTATTTTTCTCCCAATCCTCATCTCAACTCATGAGCCCTTCATTAATTTTTTCTGAGCGAACAGCTTTCGTGGGTGTCTGGCATTTGGCCAGTGTCAAACCACAACAAATTACAATATCTAACACAAAAACTGTAACTCAACCTCGTTCTAATGGTCGAAGTTCAATTACCTAATACAAACTACTTGCTTCTGTAGGATCGAGACAAACACAAGGGTATTGAGGATGAAGGTAAGAGCAACATTTATCAAACACGGATTAAATGAAGCAAAGATCTGGTGAGTAGAATTCCATCTCACTTCTTTTGAGGGACTATGACAGCTTTGATTTTCACAGCCTCTAAGATTGTGACATTACGATATTGAAATATTAAGAAATAAAAATTATACGATCAGTCTTAATTTTCTGCACTGCTGCCTTTGGAACAGATTACAAACCACAATTTTCTATTATTTTACAGTGAAGGAGGAAAAAATCATGGGAACGCTTAGTCTAGATTTTAATCTTCCCTGCCCACTGAACAGCAGTGCTGTGATGCATGACCCTGACCTTTCCCAGCCTCATATATTTCGACTGCTTGCCCAGTCAGCTCCATCCCTACGTTTTAGTGAGGCCGTAAACAAAAGATGTGGAATGGCATGCCCAGCAAATCACAGAATGCTGAAAAGGTCAAAATAGTAGTGCCAAATGTTTCTACTCTGTAATTTACAGAATGTATGAGGCATTCACAGCTTAATAACTCATTCACATGACAAACACTGTAGAGGGAATGTAAAATGGCAGCACATGAATTCCTTTCAGTGACAGTGTTTCCAACAAGCATGGAAAATGGTGCAAACTTTGCCCTGTGGTTCTCTTTTCTGGAACATTAATACTGTCTGACTTTCAGTGCACAATAGCATATGTCTGTGGACTGTGCAGTTAAATGTCTCTGTGTTTCCAGTCAGGCTCAGAGCCCAAAAGGCAAGGTCCCTGAGGCAAAAATCCAGGTCAAAGCTTTCTCTATCTGTACTTGTTCTTTGCCTTTCTTGGAGCACTTCCCCAATACCAGGTGATTTTACTGTCACAACATTCCTGAAAACTAGAGAAGCAATATCCTCACCTTAAACGAGGACAAAGCCCTGGTCAAAGTCAGGAGAGTTACAGCAGAAAAAAGCCCGCTCTCCACCAAGACCATCTTTTCTACTTCCTGTCTCATAGGCTGAACGTCATTTTTGCAGAAACAGACTTGTGCCTGTTTCCCAGACACCAGTCAAATGATGTAAATTGAGAAACCAAACAAGAGAGCCTAAGTTCAGCACAGCTACATGTCCGTGGAAGCTGAAGTGAGGGTTGCATTTGTTAATGGCAGTTTAATCCTAGTGAAGTGCTAAAGGTCCATGTCCTGGACATCCTTACACTACAGTCACCACTTTCAGAGGAAGATTTACTGGAGCAAGATGATTTGAGGCATTCCTCAATCATCATAAGTTAGCTAATGCCCTTGAATGAATGCCTTGGGACAACTGTAAGTCAGGATATACTGGCATGTTTCCTCTTAACCACTTTCTTGGAACAAAAAGAAGACAGCAGATTGATCTATAGTATTGCTGTTTCAAAACTAACTGCAAGGGTCTATCTGACACCAATAAATCAATTTTTTCTATACAGACAGAGTCATGTTGCCCTCCGAGTATATACTGACCTAACATCCACTGAACCCAACATAAGCAATAAAAAGTTTATAGAAAAAAATTTGGAAAGTGCTAAATCTTAATTTCTGACATTTCTGTGCCAATCCCGTGGATCCCAATGGGTGTAAAAACCATGGATCAGCAGTCAGAATTGGCTTGTCTTTCCAAGTCCATTAAAACAAAAGAAAGAAGTGTGCCAATGAACTGTTCTGTTCCACAGAGGAAAACCTGGATTAACCATACAAAAAGCAAAGCAATCATGGATTTACACCAGCTGAATGACTGATCCCAGCCCAAGCCGCCGAAGTGCAGCATTTCACCATTACCCCTGAGAGAAGCTGGGATATTAACAACATACCAAATTAGCATCAAAGCATTAGCAGTAATACACTTTAGGTATTTAGGGAACTACTTCTAAACCTAAATGTCAGACAATTTGTCTCTAATATTCCCTGCAGATTAGTACAGAATGATTGCAATAGATGTAAATCCTGCCTCCTTTCCTACAGGCATGTACAGCTGAAATAGCTGTGGAGCTGTATACTTCATGCTGCAAAGGAAGGCAGGTCCTAAAGACCCCAGTTTCTCTTCATTTCCTAGTGAAAATTGCTCCTTTATGTATTTTTGTGCAGAAACACAGAGCTTTTGGTATGTGAGTCTGCACTGCTGGGAGGAGATGATTTTCCAGCACTGAGTCTGGGGTGATCCATACAGCAAGTCTATAACCTGGTGAAGAAACTGGAACAACGTGTGAGGTTTGGTCCACCCATGGGAAGAACAGGGATCTCCCAGCTTACCTGTGGGGGGAGGTGGATGCAGTGAAGAGCCATGGATGACTGGAAGAAGGTGTGGAGAAGACAACAGTGAAGGTATCAGCTTGCTCCTCCAGACAGCAACAGTTCAGTGGAACAGGGCTGTGAGATGAAGGTGCAGCGTGGGGAGAACTGGGGATGGAGGGGACCAAATTTTTGCTGGTGTTGGGGTGGAGGGGACACTACCCACAGGTCTTCTCTGCCTTTAGTCCCACCTTCCCTCTGCTCTGCCATTCAGATCACTCAGACCTGCATTTGTGAGGTGGTATGGGTTACTCCACATGGACAGAATAAGGCAGTAAGACATGATTTGGGGCAAGACTGTCACTTATCCCACACTCAGGCCTTGCACAAGGAAGAAACAATGAGTCTCTACAGATAACTTTCAGTCAGCTTCTTTGCTGACTCAGGATCCATTTGGATCAGGCCACCTCTGATTCCTCAGTGTTTGTCTCTTCTATGCCATCCCAGCTGAGCTAGGAGGTGCAAAGCTCTGGGTTTGACCACGCTCACAGAAACCCAGATCTCCCTCTGAGAGTCCCTGCTAAGCCCTAGGCTGGAGAATGCCTAGGAGGAGCTGAGGAAAGAAAGACAGCATGGAGTAACCAATATCCAGGATCCTTGTTTTTCATACATACTCACTACATTCCTGAGCAGTGATCATACATGACCCTTTAATCAAACCACAAATCAAAAGGCATGTCCACAACATTCAAAAGGCCTGACCACAGACAAGTATGAGTACTCCTTCCACACTGCAAGCACAGTAAATAAGAATTTCTTCCCAAGCTCACTTTCAAATCACTTGCTCTATTGGAGGCATTTTACAGTTCAAAATTTCTGTATTGCTTTCTGTCCAAGATCACTACTCTATTCAACTGCTTATCAAATATCTGTATCTTTAAATATGAAGAATGCAAGATTTAATGAGCAAATCTGTAATGAGAGACAGTGCTCAATTGTCTTGAATAAACAGGCTTGGTATGAAATGAATTCCTCAAACATCTTGCAGGGCTTTTTTTTTTTTAACAATTATTATTTATTTTTAAGAAGAGAAATGGCATCTCAGTGAAAATTAAGACTGTGGCGAGTGAAAGTGGTATATTTAAAATGTCAGTAAATGCATGAATTTTCACTTCTCAAATAATTCCATCCAGCCAGTGCTGCAAACCAAATGGGCTTTTTTATTCCTAATGATTTTTAGTCTATTTCTATACCTGTCAGCAGATGTAACTTTGTATATTCCTTTGCACTTGTTTTACAGTAGCTCTATTGATCTGTATTGATCCACCTAATAATGAGTCCCAAGGAATTGTGCTGTTAAATCTTTTAGAAACAAAATCTTTCTGAACAGTTCAGCTATTAAGAATAATGACAATCCTCATAAATGATGTGTTTTCTTTCCTCAGCATCTTTAGAAACAGAGAAACTACCATGACAAAAGCGACTTAAACCCCTTGACATCCTCCCTGTTCACTAAATGAATTAACACAGAGGATTCTTTCTTTCTTTCTTTCGTAAGACTCCTGCTACATTTCTTAAGTAAATACCTGAAAAAAAACCCCCAGGACATAGCTGAAAAGCAAATGATATGTAAATTATATCTTCAATTAATATATACCCAAACATGCAAAATTCATTCCACTCAACTAACTCATTCGAAGGAAAAGACTTAACACTGCGGTCACTGTAATACATGGTACAGAATTACCAGCTTTAGTGTCTATTTTGATGTGGGAAACACAAAAAGGTGAGGAAGGCTCTCAGGTGGCGTGAGAAAAACAGTTTCAGAAACAAAGCAAAGAATTTAGGTTTAGCTGTGACTGCAAGAGCCTGAAGATAGAAGAAGATACAATTATATAGTAGGCAAGGACCATAGAACAATGGTTAGAGTTTCTAGGCTTGGCTCAGATAGGTCTTGAGGCTGCAGAAAATATGCTTAGCAAGATAGTTATGTGTTAAGCTTAATAATGGAATATTGTGCACTGTTATTATACAAAGCATACAAGCAAGCATTGTTTGCAGCAGATGTACGTGTGCTTATTAGGATTGGTTAGGACAGCTGTCTATAAACTTTAGCAGCATGCTATTGGCTAAAAAACTCTTAAGAATGCTCTGTAACAAGGAAATCCTTGGTTGCCTGCGGCAGCATGAGCCTGTACCATCTCTTGTGTCTCATCTCTGTATTTGAGACTGATGCCTGAATAAAATAATAAAAAGGCTCCTGGAATGCCTGCCGGGCTCCCCGTCCTGTTGGTCTATACGCCGACATTTTGATATTGTATTTTTAGCTTTTTTGATACTCTGGAACACACAAATGAAAAATAGCAGCCATGGTGCAAGCTAGAGAACTCTGGCGGCTGCTTATACATATAGACTGGCTCGATATAGATCCTTACAGATCTGTGTCCAGCCAAAAATCAGCAGAGCATAACTGTGCTGCCTTTCTCCCACAAATGCCTCTGCCACACTGTTTTTACACCAGCTGAGAGATGGCAGCACAACAGCTCCCAGGGATCAGTCAGATTTTGGCTTCTTGGTGCTACTAGAACTGTGCAAAATCAGAGGAGAAACCTACTCTGTAGTCATGTAATCAAAACACAGAGGAGTGGTTTCCTTCTTTCCATGTTCTCAAAGCACTAAGAGTGAACAAAGTTAGCTGGAAAAGAATTTAACAAATTAATTAGGAAATCAGCACAGCAATGTCTCAACCTGTCATCTTAAGACTTACAGCAGAGCATGCTCCACTTGCTGTCAGACAGTTGGATGTGAAAATATGTAACAGATCTTTAAAACTTACCGCTCACAGCCCCAAGACACCTGACTGAGGTCTCAATCTTTACTCTTCTAAATCACATAAGGAATTCTCTAAGCTCAGGGATTTGGCATGAACAATCCATAAACACACTTAGGTTTATGTCGTCAGTCAAAGTAACAGCAAGCTCCTGCACTAAAAAAGGGGCCTTTGAACAACTCAACTTTGAATTGATGCCTTAGGTTTTAACTTCTATATTTTTCAAATCCTGTGTTGCCTAGTGTGTAACTCTGAAGTTCCTTGTAGCTTGTTAGCTGCTCTCTTAGGCCAGATAGACACAACAAAGCCTCTCTGAGCTGGCTATTCAAGGACACTCAGTCTGTCCTAGGCCCAAACGTGTAAACTAGGGCCACTAGAGAGGTGGAGAAATTGAAGAAATTACATCAGTAGCTAAAGTTTTAATTGGTGAATTTATGCTGCTATGCAAAGGGACCAAACCTATAAAAGTGTGAAGAACTCGTGACTCATTGTCCATCTTGGGGTCCATTTTGGAAGTAGCCTCTGGCTCCCCAGGGTGTACCTTTGAAGGCCTTTAAAATAAACACCTACCTTTATTCCCTTACTCCTGTCTAGTCTCTGTTTCTAGGTAGCCGCTCAAGGCATCAGAATCACAATGGCATAGACTTTCATAAATTCACAGTCAGAGCTTTACATGGGAGATGGTCTTAAAAGGCTTCTGCTAAAGCCACTCCATCTCCTGGGCACAAGAACTGAGTGTATTTTGGCCTGTACTATTAAATTTGATTTTAATGTCATGAAGACAACTCAGGAATAGTTCTTTTGAGGAAGAACATTTTACTATCAGAGTAATGCCATATATTTGCAAAACATACTCTATATAGTAAGAACAAACATTATTTGCTAATACCAAGGTACAGTAAGATTAAATGTATCACATACCATGCAATCAAGAACTATTTCTATATCGACCTCTGTGCAAAAAACTAAAACACAAATAAAAACGGGTTTTTTTCTAGTTTTGTTTTTACAAAAAGGAACCAGTAAATGGACAATAAAAAAAAGTTCAGTCATTATTTCCCAGGTTGGCCCAGAGATGAAGGGTTTATCTGACTTCGTAAAGCAACTGAGACAATGAAACTGTTTTAGACTATTTCTCCAGTCCTCTGGGATGCTCTTTTGTCTCAACCCTCCCCCATCTCTGGCTCTGTTTCTTCACCACAAGCAAATACAGAAAACAAAAAATAAGCAAATTCCAGTTTCTGCTTCTCTCTAACCTCGACAGGATTGGTTTTAGATCTCTGTCACATTCCAAAGAAAAACTGAAAACACATAAAATACATTCCTGCTCCTTAGGAAGAACAAGGCAGGTTCTGGACCATGTTTGAAGCCTGAAGGAGCTCTTTTGTCCACTGTTAATAAGAATTGTGCACACCTGTTTTCACTAAAACTTCTTATAAGATCTGAAAGCTAAAAAGTGAATATTGGAGTTTGCAGTAAGGCCAAATAAGCTGCTAAATAGTTAGACCACTGCCTAGAGGCCTAGGGAGATTTTGCATTGCATCATGCTAATCATTAAGGATAAAGACAATAAATAATTATTAATCACCTCTACTTATAGAGAAAAGATAGCTATTTCTATAAAGATTAGCTTTCTAATAGAAAACTAAAATAATCTGTGCAGAACAAGTAGATGGATTAAACTCCATTTCTTTTGTAGCTTGGTGGCACATTCGTACTTGCGTAACTACTGAAAAAACAGGCATATTGGGTGATTTGATTCCATGGGCTAAAGGGCCTTTTAAACACAGAAATTTTCCTTTAATTTCTAATAAAATACCAAAGAATGTCAATTGTTCAAAACTCTTTGGAGCTTAACAAGATTTCAAAGAAGTATTCCAGCAGGTGACCCTACACAAAATTTCTCTCACGTTACATTGTGCAATCAAATGATTCCCAGTCCTTCAAGGCTCTGGCACATTTCAGAGCTCAGCACAGCCTTCCTGCCCCAAGCTGCTGGTGGCCTCCACAAGATGAAGGTGCTCTCTGAGAATCTTCCAGCTTTATCTATTTGCCAAGTTAAATCAAGAGGGAAATCAATGAACTTCATTGCAAAAGAAGTTAAGTTCAGGTTCCTTCATATGAATATGGTTAGTGGCAATAACCAAACCTATTAACATATCAGAAAAAAAAGCACCATATATAAATTCCCTGATCTCAAGGGACAACTAATGGATTACATTTCAGCATATAAAGATGCAAGATTTGTATTGCCCTCTAGAGATATTCCAGAATCCTATTACTGAGCCACATCTCCATGGAGAGGAGGGGGTTTGTTTGTTTTAATTTTTTTAATGAAACCTCCTTTTAATCAGCCAGAACAAAATGTGTTCATGCAAACAACGACAACAACAACAACAAACAATTCAGTGCAAAAACAACAGAGTCCTGCTGGAACAGGGCAACTTGGAGGAGAAAATGAAGAGGAAATGAAAATCCAGGAACAAAGATGTGTAATCTGAGTGCCTTTATTACACAGATGTATGCAGGGACAGTGTGCTCCCAAAGGAAATCATTAGAAAGTTGACTTTTAAGAAGTTAGACCAGGAAACTGAATTCACCCTTTTGGCCTGATCCATACTTCAATGACTGTGTTTTGCTGTTAACTCGGGTAGAGTTTTAACCATGGCTCCAGATCCATTTCGTATTCTCTTTTAGGGTCAATTTCTTTTCAGCTACAGACATTTGAGCCCTGTGGAGGGGAACCTAAATATGCACATATGCACCTGTCTGCAGAATTCATCTGCCACTGGCTGCTTCCCAGATCCACTGCTGTCTTCCCTGTGCAAGCCCTTACTGACTCCTGAGTCAATTCAGGTGTATTAGAGAAAGCTAATCTTTAAGATTAGCTAAGGTCACAAATAATTTATATTCTCATATTCAAGAATTCAAGCCCCATTTTTAAATACTTCATAGCATCCACAGTGCTTCTCTGACATTGTTTGGCACCTGGTTTAAGAACAAGGATGTGTCTTTGTACTCATCTCAAGTAGAACCCTGTAGAATTTCACAAATACAAACAGCTTTACCACAATGTCACCAGCCCTCTTAAAATGTTTCACACTGACCCTGCTTGCCATTAAACACCATTCCACCTCTGAATCCTAGCCAGCTTTGGTATAAAAGGAGGAAGAGAATCAAGCTCAAGAAGGAAAGTGCCACAGTTTCAGCACTGAGTGAATAATCCCCATATGCAATACATCTCTTGTAATTTAAGCTCATGGCACCACAGTCCTCAATAGCAACTCCAATTCTGCCTCTTAAAATTAGAAATCTGTTTTCAAGTCACTGCAAAAAACCTCTGGAACCTCAGCACTGAGCAGTTCTTTCAGTATCACAATGCCCAACAGCTCCCCAAAGCAAGCAGAACTCTCTAACATTATTTTCTAACATGACTGAAAATAGAGACTGCTAGCTGAGATTCAGAGATGTGCATTCACAGAAGAATATATAACAGGAGTGAGAAAAGCATACAAGCATTTATTCAAAAGCCCTTTCTGGTACACATTCAGAGCAACCTGAAAATGCACTGCTTTACATTAACTTTTAAAGGAATCAGCACTTCTTTTACGAGAGTATTTGTCTTAGGGTGTACATCAACTGACCAACACAGCACCAGTGTAGGACATATATTACTCTACCAATCAGATATTAAGAAGAGCACCAGTGCTTTATATTTAATACCCATTGTAACCAATTAGTACTGCCATCCCCTGATGTTACACAAGTTCATTCCCTTAAATTGCTGTGGCAGTAAATTCTACGGTTATAAATGAGGAGCTGCAAATTGATTTGCATATAATAACTACCACTAAACCTTTCTTACCACTTTCAATTTATCCCATCTCTTACCAGAGTGGAAGTTTAGGATCTATTATTCCCAGATGGGGACTTACCCAGCTGGACATCTATAACAGTTGGCTGGTTCTCCATGGGGAACAATGGCTTTGGAGGTTTGTCTGTGACTAAAGCTAGAAAAGAAAATGAGAAAATGTAATGGAAAACTTGAGACCAATGATTGAAAAAAAAAAAGCTCTGTCATGTAAGCAATCAAATTTTGTATACTTGATGGCATGTAAACATTTATTACATACTATAGCTGTGTCACAGCCAATGTGCTACCACCTTCCTTGTGGCCGTGGTAATCCCCTGAGTCAACAGAAATGAGCTATTTCAAGAATTACATTTTTAATACAAAGCAGAAAAACAAAATCAATTTCTTACTTTTAACCTACATGTAATAACTAGAACAAGCAGTTTAGACCCTCATGTTGCAAAGTTGACACAATGAGTTTGAAGTGCCAGACAAATCTATCTCAGCATGACCAGTCCCAATGTGTTTATGCCTGTTCAAAACAATACATAGAAAACTTGCACATAATTCTGCTTGAAGGAGCCCAGCAGCTCCACAGTAGCTTAGACTCCCACGCCAGCAGGTGGGGTACCTGGACTCTCTCCTCAATGCCTGAGTGGGGACCCTGCCTCCTGCTGTGCAGAAATATCTCCATCTGAGAGCAGGAAACAATACCCCAGCCTTGTCCTACCTGGGGATTGCTCCAGCAAGCAGGTAACACAGCTACTAAAAAACATAGCTACAGGCACAGGCTTCATGATCCTGTTTGGAAACTTAGGGCCAGACAGTGCAAATAAGTTTTGTAAATTTGACTTAGCTTGAAATAAATGACTGCGTATTTCTGGAAAAAGGAGAGAAGTGTTTTTAACTAAGTACAGCATCTTGCACCACATGAAATTAAACATTTCAAAATTACCTTCAAACTTTTCCTGTTAACATTCATCATCTGAAATTATTTGACCCGAGTTTGTAAAATAAATAACAATTGTCAACCTACAAAACAATTTTACATCCACAATGGCCTCAACAGAGTTTCAGTTTCTGGTATTTACAACAGTTTTTTTCCTTACCTTTTCTTCAGTTTTTCAGACTTTTCTTTCTATCTTTATTATATTATATTATTATTTTTCATTTCTTGTACTAAACTGTAGTCTGTGCATTGTAGAACATGGAGAAAAGTTGCTGGAGCAGCTTCATCCATGCTGTGCCAGTGTGCTCAGGCTTTCCTTGCTAAATGTTCTCTTCATATCCCATTCCCACCTACACCCTTTGTAACCCAGTCTGACCAGGGCTTCCCCATTTCCCTCAGCTTTACTTGCAGCCTTTGGAAGTTTTCTAAATGTGCTTATGCATGTCACATTTTAAATGGTTATGTTCTGCCATATTCTTCTTGGAGAGTAATCACCATAATGAACTGGCAGCCTGTCAGAGCTCTTTCCACAGGAACTGAAATGGCCCAAAGGGATTTTGAGATGAGAAGGCAACAAACTGCTGGCTCGTCAATGTCAGATGTGTTTACTGAAAACAAAGGCTATTCTTATTTTAGAGGTCTGATATCAGATCACTTATTCACCTTATGAAATTCACTTTTGGTCCTTCTTAAACAGAAAGGCAATACAAGATATTCTCAACTACAAGGGGCTCTAGTCCTATATGGTCTCTGTACTAGACGGAAGTTCACAATCTTTATTCAAATTCCCATTCCTCTACAGGAAGTTTCTTTAATTCTAAGAACAATTTTATAGACATGTGGCACTGATTTCCAGCCTTGCTCAAGGAAAAGAAGAACTAAAAGTTAGTGCTGTTACTGCATCAACATGTATTTAACGAAGCTCTTACTTGACCTCCCACAAAGCTACATGAAATTAAAACAATTAAATGCACTGTAAATGCTCATTCTATTCTCAAAGGGGCAGTATGTGGGGTGCCCACCCCCGGGGGATGGACCATGGAAGCTGAAGCATGGTTACATGGGGTCTCCCAGCTCCCTGGTGTTATCCTGTTCGTTATTGGTTGTAGGTGTTTTCCCCGCCCAGAAAACTGTGGTTGTCCTGTGATTCCTGGGTCTTGGGGGGAGAGTTGGAAGAGGTTTTGTGCCTGGCTGGCTACCATGTGGTCGGTCTGTGTCTCTCCTGACTGCCATGCGGTCAGAGAAATAAAACATCCATGAATATCAACCAAAAATATTGTTCCTGATTCTTTCTACGATCCAAGGCTGTCTTCAGGGAGGGTGCAGCCCAGAACCGGACTGCAACAAAATGGTGGAAAATGCAGACATTTGAACGATCCTGAATACCTCTGAAGACAGTTGAGAAGACGAGCAAAGAATCAGTGAGTAAAAGCTCCTTGACTCTTACTCCTTGTTCTCCTGGTTTGGCTGCTCTGTCTTGGACCATGGAAGAATCCTGGCTGTCTGAGCCACAAAGGGACATTTATCTTGAACTTGAAAAGATGCTTGAGCAGCATTTTGCAAATTTTAGTTTAATTCAGGCTAAAAAGGAACTGAAACATTTCCTGCCGTGGTTGTTTATAAACTACTTCTATGTTTCTTGAGACTTAATCCTCACGAGAGATTTTTGGGAAGATGTTTTGAATCTGTTAATGTTTCAGTCGAAGTTTCTGCCGATGCAAGAGTATTTCCGTGAATATTATTTGGTCATGGACGTACTAAGCCCCGTTCTTATGGACAATGGACAGTGCGGCACCACGCGGTGCCCCGATCACGTGCTCCCCGCAGTGCGGCCGCGGCCCCGGGCCCTGAGCTCGCTGCGAGAGAGGGCGAAGCGTCTCCCGCAGAGCGAACCGCGATGTCGGCGGCAGGCACGGCAGAGGTGTCGGCGCTGAATGTGCCTGGCCAGCGCCCCGGCTGCGCCCGCCCGACCCCACGCTCCGCCTGGCATGGCAACCCACGTGGCCGCCTGGCCGGTGGTGGCTATGCCGGCGTGAGAAGCGGCTGCAGAGGCAGCGGCGCGGCTCTAGCAAAGGCTTGAAGTGGCGGCGGTGGTGAAGCAGCTCCAGGGAGCAGCGGCGGCGCCAGCGTCGGCGGCAGGGCCGAAGCGGAGAGGCAGGGAGGTGCGGCCGCAGCTCTGAAGGCTGGGAACAGCCGTTACCGTGACAACGAGGGCGGCAGCAGCAGCGGTGCAGAGCGGCGGGACCCGGCGTGGCACCCGCGGCTCCGGGGACACCAAAAACCTCAGCAGGGGCGTGCAGTCTCCGGCAGCTCCGGCCGAGCCAGCGACGCGGAGGTGAGCAGCGGTGGCAGTGCGTGCGGAGAGCGGCCCGGCCCGGCTCAGCCCGCGCAACGCCCGACGGCAGCCGCGCCCGCACCCCAGCGGAGCGGACCCCTCCAGCGAAAGGACACCAGCGCCGGCCGACCCAGCGTGGACACGGCAGCATCACAAAAGGCGGCAAGAACGGCAGCTCAAGGACTCAAACAGCATAAACAGATACCCACGAAAGGGGAAGTCCTTGAAACAAAAGTTTTGGGAGTTGTCAAATGGTATAATGTGAAGAAAAATTATGGTTTTATAACTAGATGTGATAATGGAAAAGACATATTTGTCCATAAATCTGGCATTGAAAAGAACAACCCCAACAAATTAATCCCTAGCTTAGGAGATGGAGAAACGGTGGTTTTTAACATAATTCAAACGAAAAGGGGTTCACAGGCAATAAATGTCACAGGACCTCTTGGAGCTGTGGTAAAAGGCAGTATACATTCTCCAGATCGCAGCTATTGCAAACAATATCCATGCCAGTACTCTCCCTATCTCCATCCAAACTTTTCCTTCTACCCTACATCCTATTCCCAGTTTATGTCCCCACAAATCCCATACCCAGTTTTTCAGCCATGGTTTCACCCAAAAAACCTTGTTTTTCCCAATTCCTTTCCCCAAAATTGCCCTTTGCTTATGGGGGGATGAAAAAGGGGGAGGGAAAAAGGTAACTGTCTTGGTTTTAAAGTTCCAACAGGTGTAGACAAAAGAGACCCTGTCCTCCCTCAGTTTCCTCACCAACTGTGCTCAGAAAGCCTCCATCTCTCTCCTGAGTTCTTTTTGGACGTTGGGGACTCGAAGGGGTGGCTTGCATTCTTTTGAAATGGTTTTTGTTATTGTGTGTATATGCAGCTGTTTCAAATGGTGTGCTTTAACCCTTGAGAGGAACCTTTGTATTTAAAACAAAAGGGTGAGATGTGGGGTGCCCCCCCCGGGGGGATGGACATGGAAGCTGAAGCATGGTTACACGGGGTCTCCCAGCTCCCTGGTGTTATCCTGTTCGTTATTGGTTATAGGTGTTTTCCCCGCCCAGAAAACTGTGGTTGTCCTGTGATTCCTGGGTCTTGGGGGGAGAGTTGGAAGAGGTTTTGTGCCTGGCCTGGTGGCCATGTGGTCGGTCTCTGTCTCTCCTGGCCGCCATGCGGTCAGAGAAATAAAACATCCATGAATATCTACCAAAAATATTGTTTGTGATTCTTTCTATGGACAAAGCTGTCTTCAGGGGAAGTGCAGGCCATACCGGACTGCAACAGCAGTAATTCTGCTATGAAACAGAATCTACTTCATGAATTGCCAAGGGAAGAGCTGGGATACAGCTGTCTATGTTTTTTTTCCCCTTCCAAATGCCATGGAATGTGGCATGTCCCTGGGCTGCTCTGAGCAGCAACACTTACATGGTGAAGCCACTAGAACAAGGATGACATCAGCTTCCCAACGCAGACATCCAAACAGACCTACCTTTGGAAGGTACTGGGTCTGACAATGCAGCAGCCCTAAGGGATTGCTTTGCCTTTCCTCGTCATTCTAGGATTTCATCCTGTGACCAGCCTAGGACTGCCTTGGCTGGATTTGTTTATGGAAGTGCTATCAGACAGGTACAGCACAGAACTGAGACTGAGGGGAGGCTTCTGTGCCTTGTCCCAGGATAACAGCACACACTACCTGGGGCCTGGCTGGAAGTCATAGTGGTGGATGACAAGCTGAAAAGACATTTCTTTACCCAGAGGCAGCTGGCAATGCATGTGCCTCCGAAAAGAGCCCGGTGAACATGGCCAGAGGCTGTTTAGCAGCCAGACTACTCCAGAGACTGTCTAAAGTGATGCTTCCTCCTATGCTTATATTCACCCCATTCAAAAGTATCACAAACTTAAGAACAATAATCACATTGCTGTGATTTCAACAACACTTGTCACTCCATTTGTCCATAAGAGTTTTAAAGACACAGTGTTGTACTAATCAATACACTGATGTGATCCTCTGCAGTTGTTCAGAGGATTCATTTTCTTTCCCAGCATACATGATACTTTTATTCTCTCTTTGTCATAGTCACAAGGAGTATGCTGTCCCACCAGAAGTGCTGCAGAAAAGCAGAGAAGAGACCTGTAAAAGATTTGATCTCTCCAGTTAGTGACACAGTGATCTTTGTCAGATAAAGCAGAGCATGATGTGCTGCACAGGTCAATGTTTAGCTACTCACAGGACCAACTAAAGATGAAAATTGCCTTAAAGGAGTGGCTCCTGCTTTTAAGTGCCAATGAAGCCTCAGAGCCCAGAGGCTCATTTTTTCCCCACTACAGCCCTACTGTTTCAAAAAGCTGTAATTCCATATTCAAACACACGAATGAGTCCTCTTGAAAAAACACAGAGCAGTTGAAAACAAAGAGCCTTAGGATATCATTACTTAGGGATAAACAGTGACAACCAGCTAGAAAAACTTCTCAGTAAGCACCAGTTCCTCCACAGTTTGTTATTTGACATAGCTCTATTTCCCCACACAATTTCCAGCCTTCCCTCTGCAGTAGTTTCATGGTACTCACCCCACTCCAGTCAGAGTTTTACAGCATCCACAGTGACAGACACAATGTTGCCACAATGAACTCAAATCTCTTACCCCGTATTTTGAGTGGCCCAGCTAAACGCAACTTCCAAACTGAATCCAGATTCCCTTCCCTTGCCATGCAAAAGGCATCACCTGAACTGCTCCAGTGTGAAGCCAGTCAGCACCAGGGTCATGCACTGAAATCCAGCTGCTTTTGATTTGAAGGGCCTCTTTCTTGTGGCTCAACATAGCTGGAGTGTTTTCCAGACCAGATAACTCTTGGAAGGGAACTAAAATGTTAACTCCCATGTGGTTGAATGCTGGGGAGCAGTTTTCTTCTTCTTCCTTATGGTGGGTAATGATTTTCCTTTTCACATGGTAAACACCCTAAGTACATTCGCCGTTCTATAATTTTGCTATTGATGCGCCTCCTGGACATTTGCTCATGTAATTTGCAATGATGAAAGGAAAAATTATCTAAATATGAAGCAGAATGCAGAGAATCTAACAAAATTGTTTTTAAATCTTCAATGAGACAATTGCCTGCCAACCTACTTCCTTCAATCAAAGTATCTGGCATTTTCCCACTATTAATTAATACAGAGCCTCTAGTATCATTCAATCGAGTATCTGGCTAACCTTTTGACAGTAGAACAGATCTTTTTGAATAGCATCCTCTGGGACAAATAACTGCATGCCAAATCCTTAATCTGAAATTAGCTCACACCCTAAGTTAAGCTTTTGTTCACTCCCAGTTCAAATACATATGCTTCCAGGCATGGCTTAGATCTACTTTGGCAACTAAAAATCTTGGCAGTGACACTGCAACTTGCACACCATACATGACGATGGAACTAACTGCATACAAAACTCTCAATCAATATATTAAGCAGAGGGCACATGTTGCTAAGAAAAGCTCAGCATTATACCTTTTAAAAAGATACATACCTAACTCCCTTTGTCTCACCTGAAATCCCAGCTTTTGCCAAGAGATTTCTCAGCGGCTGGCAGTAAAATGCTTCAGGCCTGACCTGCTACTGCTTTATCTTTCGTGTTGCTGCTTACAACTAAGCAAATGTGAGAGCCAATTGAGCAGATGTAAATGTAAATGTGACAGCTATAGTTTGGCTGACAAGGAATGAACTGTTCACTTGAAGAGTTAAAAGCTTGTTTAAAAAGCCAAGGGTTCTCACCCGGACTTTGTAGACCGAACCTCTAACACACGATCACCATTAAGTCCTGCTACCAGATCAGAATCATTGCTTTTCATTTTCTTGGCACAGCAGAAAATTACCACACAAGGTAAAAAGTAGTAGGAAACCACACAAAGCAACTCATTCATAAAGATGCAATTTTGTGAGGCTGTGTTTATACAGGAACCCTGTTTCCTGATTAGCTCTATTGTAGTGTGCTCCACCAGTCAGTCAAAACACACTTCTCCATCACGTGCCTATTTTGTTATTTCCTTCCTCTCAGTATTAAGCTGACAAAATGATTGCACCTCCATTCACTATTTGCTCTAACAGAAATGAGATGTTGTCTAAGGATAAATATCTCCATCTTTGAAAATAAACACTGAACACTTATTCTCAAAAAAACTCCAAAAAACTCGGAACTTGTGTGGAAGTCAGGAGTCATTAACCAATGACAAAGAGTTTTTCTGTATTTATTACTATTCAAGCGGGAAATGCTCCTTTTGGGAAAATGCTGTGGAATGATTCAGCAGCTGGATGCCTCCCCCTCTGCCATTAGCACCACAAATACCATTTTTTGCAAACTCTACCTAGGATCAAGAGTGCCTTAATGCACTGTTTGGACTGCCTCTGTGGGACAATTTTCTGCAAGAAGGAGTTTAGCAGTTTTATATTAGCAGTAAATAATTGGGATTCATCACATGAATTCTTTTTATGACAGAAAGAAGGACAACACAATCACAGCTTTAAGGAAGATGCTGTGTCCATGCTGAAATGCAGCTCACAAGGGAAATGAATTTTGAGGCACTCAAATGATCTTGGATCATTACTGGTGGTTTTGATTCTAACCCATTAAGTCCTCAATGACTCAGAACAGACCCATGTTTGACAGGTCATGCTAATGGCACCAAGAAGAAGCTGGCCATGGCTGCAACTCCCTTGACTTTGAGAGCAGTCAAAACCCTGAACAACTGGCTGTGCCTGTCCTGTTCTTACCAGCTGCTCCAACAGCTTCTGCTGCAGGCGTGACCTTGTAGCCCATGGTGAGTATTTAGAACTAATAAGAGCAGCTAATAATTCCATGGGCAAAATCACTTCTGAATAAAGAATTTTGCTGCCAGTCTCCTCACCTAAGATGTCTCCAGCTATTGCACATGGGATGCTATCACGGCACACAGAGAGAGCCAAATGGCTTTGGAGAGAAGGTACTAGATGAACCCTGTTAAATTCATGAAAATGTTAAGAGAAGTAGAGGTTAACCAGATTTTTGGTTTGGGATCTTCTATTTTTCAGGTTTGTGCTGGACCTTCTTCCCCTTTCTCACAATGCAATTAAATCATGTAGGGTTGTAGAAAATAAACTGGTGAGACTATGCAATAGAGTACAACTCAGGACTCTGGTGAAGTGGAATAGAAACAATAGCACAGATTGCAAATTACTGAAGCACAGATGGCAAAATCCCACAAGGTGCCTATCACAAAGTAATTACAACAGGGCTGAACACTTAACACGACTGCAATATACATGTTAAATGCCCATGGCGTTGACTGTTATGCATCTCCTGATGTGAAACACTGAGTGGCACTGATGGTAGGGGTTACCATTGGTGCTGTCACTAGAGTGGTGCAAGGGGGGTGCTGGAAAGTAGAAGAATTCTGTGTTAGCAGGGCTCTCACTGTATTATGTTATCAAGCTTCCTTACTCCTATAGTTGCCAACACAGCTTTCTTCCTAAAGGTGCATTTCCAAATTTCACAGATTGTATTAGATTATGCAAAGTTAACCAAAATGATTAACCAAAATGATTCCTGTGGTCATTTTATTCCTTGCCTAAATGTGGATCATGCAGCTTGCTTTTATGAATCAAGCATGAGTTTCCTCTGAAGTAGGGAAAAAGTGTATTAAATTCTTACTAAATGTAAATTACATTTTCCTGCCATGTAATTCAAGAAAATCTTAAATGGAGTGTGCTTTATTTAATGAACAGAGTGTATTTAGCACAAAGGACACATAATTTCATCTTCACTCAAAATGTTTCTCTTGGACTCTGGGCAGAAATAAGATACTTGAAATTACCCTCTATTTCAAGGAGATCTGCAAAGAACATTTTATGACATTTTAGGGTTTGGCTTTTTAAATTCTTTTTTCTTTCTGTCTTATAAAAAAGTAAAGAAGTGGTGACAGATGAAGCCAGATCCCTTCATCCATCTTAAAGGAATAGCTGGAGTCTTTGCATGCAAATGAAAGCTATCATTCTTGTCAACCTGAAGCCAGACTACCAAAAGCCTGCAGTCCACAACCCATTAATATCCCATGATCAATCTGACCACTTGTGCACAGGGAAGTACTGCACCACGGCACAACTCCAGCCACATGAATTATCATGGAGTAAATTTTATGCACTCTTTTAATAAAACTCAAAGCAATCCATTATTCTCTAAAACTAAAAAAAAACTTGTATTAGGTATAGATAATGTATCAACAGAGAATTATTATGGACAAAGAATATCAGATGAACGAAATTTTAAGGTAAGGTACCATATGTATGCAAAACAATGGGTGCTCTTTTTGAGGAAAAGCCATCTCCAAGCTCAACAGCAGCTTCCAGCCAGTGCTCACCACAAACTGCTGAAAGAGGTGCCAGTGCCATTTTGCCACCTCTCTTACTTTGCAGTTTGTGGCAACCTCATGGCTCACCTGTGCCCTGAGACAGCCCAGATCAAACCCTCGCTACAGACCAAACATCCCTAGGCAGCTTTTCAAAGAAAAGGACAGAACTACTGAAGAATGACATTAAAAATGCATTTCACTTAAGTCTCAAAGGCAGTAGCAACCATTTAAAACTTGTACTTTGGACAATTTTAGATGTTGCACAGTGTAACAGCTCAGCTTGCTTTGATGTTCAGCAGGGCCATTACAATTTCAAAGCTGCCACACCGCAAACAATTTTTAGATGGAATTTCAACTGTAAGTTTTTTAGATTATTTACAAGTAAGAAACATGAAACTTCATTTAAGTTATCTCTTGCCAATTGATTTTTCTCAGCTGGGGGCTAATGAGAAGGTTTCACCTGCCCTATCCAGTCTGTTAATTCTGATGCATTCTTTGGATTAGCACCCTGGCTTCCTAAGCTTGTTACAGTGATGAAAAATGTTACTATACTTGACAAGGAAAACCTTTTCAAAAAATGTTTATGCAATATTTATGTAGGTTCTTTGTCTCTAATTTGCCTTCAAAAGCTGCAAAATATATTCCACCAGGTTTGTCTATTATATTTTCATTTTTTTCCACTGAAGAAGTTTTGAATTGTATTACTCACTAAGCACATGGAGCATCATTAAGAAAAAATTGGGGTGAATCATGTCATTATTGGTTGGATGAGCAGGAAAATTAATAAAAGCAGGCATAATATAGGCACATAAGGAAATCATAGATACACTTGCTGTTGTTTATCCTGCCTCATGACCAAAGATCAAGAAAATGTAAATCTTCTCATGAAAGACAATGCTTTAAGAAATGAAGGAGATAGTTATCCCAGGAAATTTGTCCTCTTATTTGAGGCAAAGGATTTAAAAGAATTAACAAAAGAAGTAGCATCCATAGAAATCTCTGGCGGGACGACCCATTTTTAGAGTAGTTGGCTCTGCTGACTTTTACTACTTACATCCGAGTTTCTAGCAGCTTATGGGAAGCAGAATAACCCCTGGTGATCAGCCTGGGACCTGAACCTTTCAGTATCAACTATCAAACACAGGGAAGTGTCTCTGATCCAAGAATGCAATTTCTTTTTCATAAAAATACACAAACATGTGCAAAGCACTGCATCAGGTTTGCAGAAGGCAACTATTCAGCAGTAAACATGCGATATTTTAAGACTACCGCATTACTTGGAAATGTTTACCAGTCAGTGGGGATACAAAGAATTGCAGGCAAACCTCCATGAGGAACGTGATTAAAGGCTGCACAGAGATCCATTCATAAAAAAGTCCAAGGATTTGCATTCCAGTGCCCACTGGTGCATCTCTGGGCAGCCACCAGCACAAGTGACAGGAACAAATGAACTTCCCAGTGAAACAGTTCAAAGACCTCGAGGCAATGCTAAAAGCAATGGAAAAAAGTGAAGACATGGCCAAAAAAAGGTCTTTGGGACTTCACTTGGTTTGAATTGATGTGACAATTGTGAAGCAGGTTGGCAATACACCAGACATTTTTATCAAAGAGTATAAAATACTCTTGTCAGTGAGTGAGCAATGGCATGCACCTGTCCCACAAGTCAATTTGAGCACATATACACTGCATGCAGCAGAAACTGCACAGAGGCCTAGCTTCCAAATCCTCTGAAACGTGAGATTAAACAGTCCCACAGGCACTTCAAATGGCTGCAGATAAGGATTTAATCCTTCAGTATATTTCCTCAATCCTTTATTAAAAGATGAAGATAATCTTTAAATCAAGAGAAAAATAGAAAAAAATTGAAAGAGCCAAAAATTGGGTGGAAAAAGAGGAGAGCAACCAACTCTATTTTTATTAACAAATCCTCTCAGCCAAGGCTTATATACCCAAAGTTGCAGGAAAGGGAAGTTGCTCCCCCAGACTTAGAGAAAAAGGCAGTACAAGCTCCCTGTGAGCAGGGCATGGACACAACAGCGATGGGCTGCCCCAATACCCAGATACTCCACCTGCCTCTGCCTGAACTACTTGCACACAAACAGGCTCCTGAGAGGGGTTTTCTGTACTCCTGTAAGTGCTGCACCAACTGCCAGGACAGACATCAGCACTGCTGTCCCTCAGCCACCAGGACAGTGTTGATGAAGCAGCTCAAAACAGAGACTATTTTCCTCAGCTTCTACATTGCTCTGCTGTTCTCAGAGGAACATTCCTTACCCAGCTTTTAGACTTTCTGCTGCTTTTTTCCCAGCAGCCAGATTAAAGTTTTGCACCACGAATGTAATTTCTGAGAAATTCCTCATGAAATTGTGTCAGCTTGCTGTAATGAACCTGATTGACTCTTCATTTTCCTGTTCAGAGTGTCTTCTGTTTGTCATGTGTTGAAGCAATTTAAGATTTTGCTTTGATGTTTTCAACAAGAGAACAAGATGATTCAATCTGCTCTGGGTAGTAACTGCCATTATATTTAAAATACATCATTTAATTGAAACTCAACATACAATTTTGCCTGCCATTTTATATCTTCTGTATGTTTATGTAGTGTTACTGCTCCAGCTCATGGAACAATTTTAAAGCAACAAAGACATCTAAAGAAGACCCTCTCCAATTTTTCAGTCAGGCCACCCTGAAACTTCTATTTCTTTCTGAGACAGCATTCTCACACAGCATTTGTCAGACATGCCTTTATGACAGGAGTTTTGAGAATTTTGGGTTTTGTTCCAATGTAAAATGAAAGTAAAATCTGAGAAAAAACCCCCCAAAACCACCACAAAACTCCTTCAAAAAAAAAAAAAAAAAAAGTAAGTTTCTTGTTATCTATAATACTTCAGTCCCAAAGAATGGGAAGACTGGTGAATGGAGAGGCTGGCTGAGCACAAATTCAGCACTGGCAGTGCAGGAAAGAGTAAAGGCTGTAGAGAGTCATAACCAGCCCAGGCACACGTGATTGTTTTACCTACCACCTACCCCCATTTGAATTTTTTCCCCCACTTTGTTGTCTGCTTTAAAATGCATTATCCACCACATTCAGTTCTCCCTAATCATCACATACACCTCCATCAACTCCTTCTGATGCACAACAGCGATTAAATACTTTTTTATTTATTACAGGGAAAAAGATTGTCTTGTTCAGAAAGTGTTTTACTTCAATTTGAAGGTCTGTTTTCTAGTGATGGAAGGCAATGGCTTAAACTGATGTGAGATGCATAGCTAAAGAGGATGACAGTTTCTCAGGAGGTGAACAATATCTGGATTAATAATTACAGAACAAAGTCTTAACAGGGCAGTATGGAGATAATCTAAATACAGGATTAGAGATGGGAAATATTAGCACTTTCTCGCACAGATTTCAATTAGTAAATAAAGCAAATTTTTGTGTGTCAGCACACTTTTAATACAGGCACTATATAAGGATCTATCACTTATCTACAAACTATATGATAGCAATGTTTTTTAGAGAACCAGTGGATTAAATACAGAAAAGAAGAGCTGGCATTTGTTTAGTTGTTGCACTGGGGGGTTTTTTAATCAGTAAAAGCGTTGTGGCATTGTAAAAGGGCTGGATCACAAAAGCAAAAGCACAACGCAGCAGTAATGTTAGACACGCTTTTAGGGCAGAATGTCTGTCCTATTCTATTATTACTCTCAGATCATGTCTAAAGACTATCTTTTCTACCATGCTTTTATTGTCTGTTACCCATCCTGAGATGGGTCCTCATACATGCATTACTGATATCACAACCACAGGGAGCATTCAAATGCAATTGCAGGATTGGGCTGCACTTTAGCAAATACACCAGAGCAAGTCAGAGACCTCTCCCAGCCCTTGGTATTATTCTGCAATGATGTGCTTCCTTACCAAGGTGCTGTAAAGGGATCTAATATACTGTACTGTGCCATAAACTGGCAATTTTGGCTGAACACATTGTAGCATTATTTTTTAACTGCTCCACAGCTGACATTTAGGGAATTCTGAGTTGTTGCTGGCATGCTGCTTTTCTCCTTCTACATGCTCCCAAGGCAGTATATCTTTCTATGGGCAAATAAGCACCTTTCTGTTCTCTTAGTCTAATCTGGAGCTGCTTAAAACAGTTAAAGTATCATTAACACCATATACTGATATTAAAAGAAGCAGAAAAGTGCAACACAATTTAATATCAAAGCAATGGAGCCTCAAGCTTCTGCGTCTATGAATAACGAGCAACATTACTTCAAATGACGTCTTTTGTCAGATTGCTTGAGCTAAAGACAGAGTGAATCCATTTGTATAAATTGTGGCTTTGCTGCTGAAAGATTACAAAAATATATGTTGCTATCCTTAAGTCTAAAACCATTAATATAGCTAAAATATACCATCTTTTCCCAGGAAGAGCTAGCAAGTCCTTAAAATGCTATAATCAATCATGACTAATTCACTAAATATACAATTCCAACAGCAACAGAAAAAGAACATACAGTACAGTGTGTTGTCTGTCACTACATCAAACATCTCTATCTTTCAATGGAAACTGCAAGCCAAGATTTCCCAGGTCTGTGATATGGGTGGTTCATAACTGAATTCCTGTTCCACTGGGATTAGTCCTTTGCTTGTTTCCCATTTGATAGATCCAAAGTTGATATTTTTATTTGAAAAATAAAACTAACATTGATTTCACTCCTCAAGAAAATATTTGTCTGGATGCTATAGTTTAGTGTCATAGTTTAACCCCAGAGCTGGCAACTCACACCCACAACAGCCACTTGCTTACTCCTCCCATGTTGGTACTGAGGAGAGGATCAGAAGAGTAAAAGTAAGAAAACTCATGGGTTGAGATAAAGACAATTTCATACATTAAGCAAAAGCCATGCTCACAAGAAAATAAAAACAAGGAGTTCATTCCATGGGTGGGCAGGTGTTCAAACCTACACATCCACTGATTTATTACAATTACACAGATTTTATACTGGCAGGATGTCCAAAATCATTACAAGGTGTAGGCCAGGAGTCCAGTGTACTGTACAAGAAGCTCCTGCCCATGGGCACTATCTTGTTTGACTCATAGGCACTATCTTGTTTGCCTTATCAGTTGTATTCTCATCGTGTTAGGTCATGGTTTGGAGCAATAAGCATTTCACTATGCAAGACTGAAGGTCACACTAAGGAAAAGGAACGCTAATGGGGTGAAAATGAGTATCACGAGGACAATAAATCATCCTTGGAATCCTGTTTAATTGATCATTTTGTAGCTGACCTTGCTTCCACAGAAGTCAATGGCAAAGCTTCCATTTCTGTGGCTATGAACAGGATTGGGTCCTTTAAAATACAGAGTGTTTTATGAATGTTGAAGGTAGCATATTTTACACTAGAATTTTCTTTATTACTTCTCAATGCAAAATTTCACCAAGAAAATCAAATTGCTGTATAAAAGCATCCCATAATACAGTACATTAATTTAACACATGATAAATTTTCCTGCTGGTAGTATTAGGTGTTGTCACTTTCAATAAACAGATATCTAACAGTATTTTCTTCCCCCATCTTCCTCCCCAGTATTGTCCTCTCAGATTTTACAAACATGCCTATCCCAAAACACCATCTCTCCACCTTTGGCAGTCTGATATTTCCTTTAATAATAAGTGAACTACCTCTGAGGCAATGGGAGCTCTACCTGAGAGCCAAGCTCCTAGCAGCACAATACCCACAGCCCTGTGAGGACTTAGGAAGAGTGTTTATGCTTACTTGGAATGGAAATGAACCAACAAGGATTATTCTGCAGCCATATTTTTTTAGGTTAAAGAACCTGACTTAACCTAGTCTGATGTGAGCCATGAGAGAAGCAGCAGCTCAGGGTCAGAAGTCTCTGTGCTCACCTTGACACTGTGGCTGAGGCAGATGCTCTTTTCTGTGACTGAGCTGAGCTGGCCAGGGCAGGCAAACTGGCTTGGAAGGAGCTTTGGCTGCATCCGAGGAAACTTGCTTATTCTCTCTCTTTTCTTTCATTATCATCTTAACTCAAGAGATGCCACTGTCTCTTTTGTACACTAATCGCTGTTGGTCACAACGAACAGGCTTTGATGAAGTGTTTTCAGAGAAGCAGAGGTTTTTCCCTGGTGCCCACCTCTGCTCTGTCAACATATTTGAAAAATCTGGATTGGAACAAGTGGCATCCACCAAGGAATGCTCAAAATCTGCAGTTTTGCACTATGGTGAGAGGAAACAGCACCAAAGAGTTTGCTCCTTCCATCCCTCTAATGGCACAAACCCTCTTCCTCCTCCCTTCCATTTCCCTGTACCTCTTACCAATATCACAGACTGAGATGTCTGCTCTGGGAAACAAGAATGAGGGATCCTAGTTGGGAAGAGGAGAGGCATGTGCAGTACACGTACAAGCCATGGGCATATGGATGTGGGGATGGAGCACTTCCTTGAGGGACTTAGTACAGGGAACAGAGACATGAGATGTGGGCTGTGACAAGGTGCCCTGATGGGACAAGCTCTCTACCCCAAGGGAAGCAGTGCTTTACTCAGACCCCACATAAAGGCCTGGTCTCATCTTAATTGATGTGTTTTGGACTGTTGAAGGGGAAAAATGGTCTTAAAAGTAGGCAAAACCCCTCAGATTGGGAAACTTTCCAATCTGAGTCCCTCTAGTCAAGTAAATTTTATCTGGGATGTTTCCTTTGAGAGATGATGCTGCAGTCTCATGCGAGCACACTCAGGGCAAGCAGAAGCTTTGGGCTGATTATCGTCATGCTGTTATCTATCTCGATCCTTTATGGTTTTAGTCTCCTGACTTTCTGTGGTCTAAGTGCTGGCACAGCAGCCTGTCACTGAGGAGAGTAAATCTGGCACCTGAGTTCCAACTTCCTAAATTTTGGGGGCAATAGTTTGGCAGTAAGGTATCTGATTCCTCATGTTCTTTTTTGCTGATACTCTTGGTAAGCACATTTTTAATTCATAATTACTATAATATGTTTTGGGTATATTACATCTTTTCCCAGATGTCACCCCTCTTAGGTTATAACCATGTAGTTTTCACTTCTACATATTGTTTATTCTATTTAAAATATGACAGTTAGAACAAGCAGAAACTAGGAGGCTCCAATTATATTTTCACATGGTTTGAACACTGAATAGTTCTCAAATATTCTAGATAGGAGCCCCATTAATTTTTTCAGACAAATGGTTTATGACGGGAAAGAAATGTGTTAGTTGTTGCCTGAAACTGTTTGTAAATTAATGTCAAATTCAGTTTTAGATAATAATAAAAACCCCCAAATTAAACAAAATGGGAGAGTAATATCTCCACAAATAGAAACCCCTTGGTCTGACATTTGGCTATATAAATACTTATGTATTTTAAAAAAATACTTACGTATTTTTCTTCAGAAAATTAAGACAATATCCTTGAAACATATTTAATTTCCTCCCAGCTAAAACAAATGGGCTGAGGTGGTTTGATTAAAAAGAGAAAAAAAAAATTTACTTTTTCCTCCAAAATATTATATTTAACTACTATACTGACAAAATTGCCATACAGCATTGAGCAATGGCTCATCTTTCCTTTCCAAAGCTCTTAGAACTCTGTACAGCTGACTTTCTTCATAATCTCCCAAATGTGTCCTTTTATACCTTGCCATTAATTTGGTTACTCTGTGTGTAGGATTTCAGGATACTGAATTTCCCCTGGTTTTGCATAATTTCATATGATGCTTTTGTTATTTCATTAAGCAACTGAATTGACTGCAATGACTCTTACATTTTCAAGTTTCAGATTCAGGCACATAAAACTTCCTAATTTAAACTTATTTAAAGTTCTGAAAGCTTCTTGCACAGCTGCAGCAGCTAGAGCCTTAACTATTGCCTTTTCTTTTTTTAATAAACCTGTTCGGTACATGTACAACTTGTTTTATACCAATATTTAAGGTAAAGGGGTGAGCTTCTGCTCTACTCTGTGTTAAAGCTATGGCCAGGAAAGCAGGAGTAAGGACAACTGCAGTAGTGTTGTGAAAATAAAATGAAGAGAAGCACTGCCTGTTTCTGCTTAGTTTGGCTCCTGAACACGGTGTACAAGGCTGCTCCACACTGGTACCTGCTCAAATGAAATTACAGCTACACATCAGGTTTTCTCTCTGTCCTAATCCTATCCAAACCCTAAGCTTATTCTTTGGTTGAGCCTTAGCTCTAAGACCTACAGCCATTGCATATGTTTGATGTTTAGCCTGAGCATAAATCAGTTCTCTGTTCTGAAAAGACCTTGCTGGGCTGGACACGCACTTCTGTTGATCCACTGCTCGGTCTGAGACCGTACTTCATTCCCAGACTCATCAGTAAACACTGCTCACTTACCAGGATCTTGCCCAATGCTGAGCCCACCCCTCCAAGTCTCTATAGCATTTTTAATTCAGTGCTACTACACAACTGAAAATTGGCACACTTTCTAGCTACTCAAAAGCCAGTGATACCAACATATCACTAACTGCTAGGGAAGACTTGCTTAAAGGTTTCCCCAGTGCCAATTATTGCTGCCTCAGTGATCACTGATTCTTTGAAAAAATCGTTACATATACACAAAGTCAACAGTCTGTTAGCAGAGCAGAGTCAGAACAGCAGCTGGCAAACATCAGTTACTTTTCAGTTGCATACTAACAACATTCCTCTTGCATACATAAGCCACAATTAACTCATGCTATATGCCTCTAATTTTGCTTCCTGAATGCAGGCAAATCAAACAAGTATAATTTAAGGTACAATTGACAGTTTTGCTGTCAAAATTTTGACCCCAAGTAAGATGAACTTGGGAGGAATTGAGTGGTTTAAATGGTACTTTTGAGGTATTTTCAAATGAAAATGACAGTTTTATCTGTGGGAATTTGGGGTACCTGCCTGTGGTTGCAGTCCTTGAACAGAACATATATAAACTCCAACAACCTGAAAATGCTTCTTAAAATGAATAATTTTAAACCTTGGGCAAAATGCATACAAATTGGGTAAAGATATTACCACTTTTAAAAATTATTTTCATTACTATTAAATAGGAAATAAAATTATAGTAATAAGTGATTATTGTCATAATCATAATTATTATTATTAAACTCAAGACATTTAACTCTGCAGCAAGAGTGATCTCAAGACTTAATGCAAGGTCTTTGTGTTTTTATTCTCCTCATGATTCGTTGCTTAAAGGGATGGAAAAGCAATTTGGAAAATCTGCACTTTGTCTGTCCAAACAAAATACTTTATCCAAACCAGAAAATACATTACATTAACAGCTGCTTTCTCCTCTGGCAGAGTGGATAATCTCAGGTAGAGTCATCCAGTCGCACAGAAATCTTTTATATTAATGTAATGCAACATCACCAACCCACACCACCCCAAACCAGTGGGAATAGGAACAGTGGAGTGCCTCACAAGGTATGTTTACCCTCTTATAACTAAATTTAATTTACTGATCCAATGTTAATCTTTTGGTTGGAAGTCCTACTGTACTTGAATTTCTGATTCTTCAGGACAGCAGCTTTTGTAGACCTTGCTCTCAATACAAGAATATAAATAACTCTTGGCACAGCTAAGTCACACAGGCCCCGATGACCTGCTGTTCTGACACTTAGACTGAACTGCTCTCATACAGCAGATGGAGGTTCCTGTCTTTTACCACAGCCTCATCAGATACCTGTGTGCAAGATTCAACGTTCTCCCCAAACACACCGTTATTCAACCAATTTACAAGAAAAATGTAGCTTTCTATCAGCTGGTCTTCCAGCCAGCATAGGAAAAAGCCAACCCCCCTCCTATTGTCTGCATGTAAGTGCACGTTGCAGATGCCACTCGCTGCCAGAGCTCAGGGCTGGCATGTGCTGATGCTCATCCTCCCTCTCCAGCCAGGAGTGGCCGGGGCACAGGGACAGCACCATCCCTACCATATAGACACTGTGTCCTGTATGCATCTGTCTGGCTTCACCTGGTACCTTCTTGCTTCTGTTTTCTCTTTTTGAGTGACAGTCAGCAAGTCGTTCAGTGTGAAAGCACCACACACACTGTCAGAAAAGCACCTTCCTGGCACTTTTACTGATACAGAGATTAAATTTTTTCAATATTAAGCCCTTTCAACAGACTGTTATCACCAGCCTCATCCTGCCAACGACATGCAATAAGGAACCACTGTGGCTCCACTGGCACAGCACCACAATGTGCTCTCACCTCTGCAGCCCTGAAGGTGCTTCAGGCTTTTGGGGTACACTTCGTAGATGTGCCTGGCTTTCCTTCTTGCTGGACACATCACTTTGTGTCTGCTACTGTTAAAAGATCTTCTGGTTTAATAAATCCAGCTTGACAACTGATCTGGATAATGCTCTGCATTTTTACTAAAGCAAGGCCTGTTTTGATCAATAGGTGTTTCCTAAGAAAACAGGACCATAAATAAAACAAATTTAGTTTTTAATAACAGAATTAACATCTAATGGAAATCCCAGCAAGGCAGGAACAAGCTATTATTATAATTATTACCTTATAATCTTTATTGTCTTGGAACTTTTAATAAATAATTCTTGCCCGTACAATAAATCTGATGCTTGCCCTTTGATTTTCACATGACTTAACCTCCACTGTTTTGGGAGGGTGTTAGAAAGACCCTGCAGTACCTCTGGAAAGCTGACAGTACATTCAATATTATTTACTTAGGCACACAATGTCCTGACCTACTTTCAGATTCCCACTAAGGAAAGGGTTCCCCATACAGTGTCACACAATGGGGACGTTTGTAAGGAAGGACTATGACAACAGAACCATATTTGGAAAGTCATCTTCACTTAAAAGAACTATATTTCAGCTAAAGGACATTGCCTGGCATTGAAACAAATAGGTATAATTGACCATGAATTCATTTAAGCTATGAAGAGGTATTTCAATGCCCAGTAAAGAGAACATTCAGAATAGGCTTAGAAAGCATGAGCAAAACCCCCTCAATTTCATTTAAAACTGACTAGGACTGACTAGCTTATAAAGTCGAGTATTTGATGTTGTTATAAAAAAAATGACTGTAATAGATGACCTGGGATGTCTCTGCCAAATGCTGTTCTTATTTATATCAATAAAGGATTCTTGCAGTAGGAAAATAAAAATTTGCAAACAATGGAAAACAGCATTTCATACCTTTATCGTGTTGCCATTTGAAAGCAGATTAAATGTCTTGCCAAGTGCTAGAATCTCTTTTTCCAATAAAATGCTTATAGGAAGGTTAACTTCAGCTTAAACCATTGTAAAAAATAACAACATAAGCAAAAATGTTTAGCTTGAGGTTATACTTTGAAAAAAAACCCACAAATTTAAGCTAAATGGGATTTCCAGTGAGAAAGAAAAGTCACACAAACAGCGGGGGAAAAAAACTCCCACAGCAAAGTGGGCAACAATTCTAATACCTGCATTTGTTTATGACACAGTCGTGGACTGATGTTTTGCTTTAAGAAACACAAATTCTGTGGCAACAACTAATGTCTCCTGAATGGAAGCACACCACATGGGAGCCTTGCCTTTTGGATACTGTAAAATTAAATAAAACTTGTCACTCCCCTCTCCCCACGCTGTAAAGTGAGCACTGCATGGTCCCTGTGCAGATTTACACAGTCCCTGCAGAGGAGTCCTTAACATCCACACAGGACTCACAGCACAATTGTTTGAGGAAGCTTTTGTGCACACGCCAAAGTATCTCAGAGATAAGGATCAAACTCCGTAATGATATGCTTATGTGGGTGATACATGCAAATCTGCCTTCACTCTTTCATCTGAGAATTGGGGCCTTTCTTTTGTGCTTGATTATGCTGATGTTTGTTCACTGGCATATGGGGAACATGCAGCAAGTGAACATTTCGACTTAGCCAGAATTCAGTTGTGACTATCAAATGGCCTCATCCTTCCCCAGTGCTGAGACAGACCTGGAAGATCCTTTCATACAGACAGCTTCATCTATATTGAACACATGTCCCTTCTTGCCCTTTTGACAAAGGACAGTGTGTGCAGAATATTGAGTGTCAGGCCACGGAGTATGGAATTCGTAATTACACAGTGCACACAAGCTTTATTCCAAATTAGAGGGGAGTTTCAGAACTGAATACCATCAACGGATAGAAGAAGGTAAAAGCAAAAGGAGGGAACATCATGGCCCAAATGAACTTTAACTGCACAGCTCTGAATTGTGCATCCATACTGGTTGGCAGACAGTGGGTTCCCATTTCAATTTATGAGCAATTACATCAAAACCATGGGAAAACTTGTTTGTTAAGCAGTCCAGCCAGCAACCTCCAACATTCTTAGATTTACACAAAATCTAAAACCTGCTTCTAATACAGCCTAAGTTCATTTACGTTGAGGTCTGCTTTAGAATCTAATTTTTATTCTGAGACTAACAAAATGAGAGGAGAAAGGATTTCTTCTGAAGACAGCACTCAGTATTTTCACTGTTTTCCAGGAATGGATGTATTTGCATTCACTGATGTTAATCCCAGTCTGAGAAATACAAATGGTAAAAGTTTTCTCAAACTCGAGGATGAGATGCATTGATCTTCACTGGAGCTGTACAAGCCTGAACTAAGTTTTTATGTCAAGGATCACAAAAGTGAGTGAGATAATCATGACACATCCAAATCTGAGAAAACAACTGCATCCAGCTATGTGTAATATTTTCTGCAGCACAAGGAGTGTCCTTGCAAATATGAACACATCTCCTTGAGTTCAAAATAGTCCACATGCAGTAGAGAGGAAAATCAGCATTGTTAATATTGTCCATATGAAAGCTACAAAACTGAAAAACCAAAGTGCATGTCCTGTTTCTTCTCATTGCTATTCGACTGCTTTGTGAAAGGCTGTCCGTTTATCTTGGCTTCTCACAGCTCCTCCCTGTCATGCTGAGAAGGCACAAGCACAAGCGCTGAGGAGGGAGGCATTCTCTGAAGCCACTTAAAATGGCAAAGTTCAGTGCACGTTGCCGCGCAATGGCTCATGGCCCTGCAGGCCAACGGGGAGTGCTGCTATGAAAGGCAGAGTAAAGCTACCCCATGAAAACAGAGTTTAAGAAGTAGAGCTCACCTTGCTGAACTGAGGAAACTCATATTGTTCAAATGTTTGTATTTTAACTCAAAGCATAAGACAAAAGTGAATTCCCTCACTGGCTTTGTTTTAGAATGATGGAATAGGTGGAAGACTGGAAAATATAAGAACCAGCAGCAGCTCTTGTATTAGCTGTGAGAGTGTGAAACTTTATGCCAATTTATAAAGTGACCTCTCCAATGGTTTGTCTTAATACCATACTGCAAAACAGTATAAGACTAAAAATATTCAGAAGGTGTCATTCTCCTCCCTTCAACCAACTCTCACAGACATAGGACAAAACTCAGAATGAAAACCACCATTTCAGAGGTGTCTTCTGTAAATGCTGCCTTTCCCAGTGAAACTGCAAACAAATAAATAAATAAATCCCATTTAAAATACATTTGACTTAAATTCTAAGAGACTATCCCACATCTACTGTTAAACGATGACTCCCAAAAGATGACTGATGTGCTATCCAGCCAAACTCAGACTCACAATCCACTTGGTTTTGTTTTGAAGGTTCACACAGAGCCTGTCTATTTCCATAGCCTTTTTAATATATCATGACTTTCTGCAAGAGAACTGCAGCTGTAAATTTCATAAAATACTTTCACAGAGTCTGGAATCAAGGCATTAATGTAACAATGCTTTTGATTTCCCGCAATACTTTGGATGCAGGGTCTTTCATACATTTTGAAATCTAATGTTTTAAAATGTCATTTCCTTGCCTGAGGACACCATGGAGAATGACATTATTGATTCTCAAACAAACTGTGCATTTGGATGTTATTCCTGTTAGTAAGATTCTTACAATACAAAAGTAATTAATCTGCAACTTTTTCAAAGGAACCCACTTTAAACAATGAACAGGATGTTCCCATTTCTGAGAACAAGCTACATTAAAATCAATAGTGCAGCTGTTGGTCACATTCAAACTGCCAGATAACTGGGCAACTCAGTATACCAAGTATTAGGTAGGATTGAGACTGATGTGATCACAGATTGCACACTTACATGCACTGACACACCACCAAATCTTATATACTTATATATACTTGCTTATATATATTTACTTATATATACTTATATATACTTTTCTATATACTTATGTACACTGTAGAGTTCTCTTCTTGCTTCAGGGACCTGTAGTGCTTGAAAGGGTCTCAGGAGTAGAACTATTGATAGACAGAAAAATAAAAGCAACTAGACAGATTATCATTGCTACATTTTACTGAGGGCTGACAAAAAATGGCAAGATACCTACAGAGACAATTTCGACCATTCCTTCACCCCAAGGGAGGATCAGCTCCTCTTTCAACAATCCTCTATGACCACTGCTTGCCTGACAAGTGTTGATCGAACTAGTTCTTCAATGTTACAGTAAGATATTCAAGGTGACCTGGAGTCACTGTCTGAAACAGGCTCCCTAATACTTCATAGCTTTTATACAAAGCTCAACTATTCTCAAATTGAGCTCAGGATTTTAGCACAAACTAAAGTACTCCAAGTAAGCTGCTGCAAGTAAACATACTCAGAATCAGACAGTACACATACTGTTAATCAAAACCAAGAGCTCAGTAGGTCAGCACCAATTTTCCCATAACAAGAACAAAGTCAGAATGGACATGCATTGCCTTCTTCCCTTATCTTCTGACTTTACCCCTCACAATGCATCTCAGTGCGTGTTTTGCCTTATTTGCAATCAAACACACTGTTGTCTCATTTTCAACTTGGCATCCACTGTAACCACCAGGCCCTTTCCAGCAGCCCTGAGTGCAGGAGTAAATTGCAATCTCAGAGATTGTTCACACAAGGCTAAGCACTTTCAACTCCCACTGTCACAAAACTACCTACGTTTTTAGTGAGATGAGGGTATTGGATTCCTGTAAGTTCGGGTTCACCGCATGTCAAGTGTTCCCTACTTTCCCTTAGGCACCTCACTGAAACATCTCGGTACTTTGAAATTTGTTTTCCTCTTCGCATGTCACTAACAAACAATGGAGAATGGGAGGTTCCCAATTAAGTACCTTTCTTCTTTAAAATTCTTGAGAAAGGGCTTTAATGCTATTTTTCCAGCCATCTAGCTATGATGGGAAATAGCTGAAACTTTTCTAATTATTGAACTTCTAATAGGTTACCTAAAGGATGGAACTTGTAGCTACCTTATATTCAGTAATTAACTACAATAGCTGGGTCAAATTACAATGGCAAAAGAGAAAGTTGGCTCAAGGTTTTCAAATCTCTGTTCTGTGATACTATGCCCAAGGCATACTTTTCAGGTCTTATTAAAAGAAATTCCCTGAAGTATTTCTTTGAGAGCTTCATCCTTATCTTACTCACAACAGTCTTCAGTTCAGGATTCATCATTTTTTAAACAACAGGTGCTACTGGATTCTTTTATAATCTTTTTCTTATTATTTTACAAGACTGTGATTTTGTCCTGCATTGTGCTTTCTTTAGTTTTGCTGTAAAAAAAATCTTAACTTGTTAGATAGGCAATCATTAAAATAAGGCATCTTCCTCTGACAGGATTCATCCCATGATGACACTTTTGCTTCAAATCTTAGATTAAAATGTACATTTTAAGCACATACTTCCATGTCCAGAACAGAAAAGAGACTCAGAAGGGATACTGTAGGCCAGCTATATGCCCATTCTGCTCGTTACATTCTGCTCGTTATCTACAAATTAGCAGTCACTCCTGGGTTAAGAGGATCTTTTAGTGACATTTTGTTTTCCACTCATGCAGCAGGTACCAGCTTTTTTTTTTAATACCATCCTCCAGCAGCAACACAACTCACTACAGCACCCACAATTGGAATACTCAGCACTGGAAACAGTCAGAATGCCCACAGCAGGTGGTATCTTCATTAAATTAGGGATTTCCAACTTCTAGCACAGAAATCATCTTTGAGAAATTGCCACAAATTGTCCTATTAATATAGAATTCAATACCATAAGATTCCTAACTTATTTTTCACTATGGGCGGGAGTCAGCAGGAGCTAAGCAGCTTATCTCACTAGATTGTAATGCGAGCTACGGTGATTTTCACCACTATGGTTTGGGATAATGAAATAAACCGAACTGTTCAGTTGGAAATGGGAAGAGTACAGGCATCTGCATACACATAAGCATTTGTGAGCAAGATATCTTGCCACTCTGATTTATGACTTTTTCACTAATGGGAATAAATACATTATTCTGACTACTGAGGATAAAGCTCATAATTCACAAACATTCAGTGTATGTCTTAAAAAATATTTCACTGTCAAAATATCTTATGCACTATTTAAATCTGCATCACCCTACACATGCAGCTTCTCAAACTAAAAATAGTTTTGATATGTACTGTGATCCTTCAGCAATTCAAATATCAAAACTATTTGAGACCTTGGTACATATCCTTGAGAAATAACCCAGCATTATTTTGCAGATGAGTTCTAACCACCACACAGTAAAATGGAATGCCCAGAGGTTAGCCTGTTTATAAGCATTTGATGCTTTATATTATTATTTTTTAAATTTGTTCATTGTGAAATTACATTGCTTGGAATAAAAGGTAAAATTTACAAACTGTCATATAAAACTCCATGACCTCACCATGGTTCACACAGTATATTAGAGAGACTAGAGACTAGAAATGTAAGCTGAAAGACTGATAAATTGGTACAAACCAGGTTAGGTACTGTGCAGTGTAAGAACATAATTTTATGATTAAAGTTAGGATGGATTTTGTATCAAAAACCTCTACAGATTTGTAGACATGATCAACATCAGTTGCAGGTACAGTGGCTGCTTTTAAAAATGCTCTGTCGTATGAACTAATAGCAAAGCTGTAGCTTAGCCCACAGTGCTGCTGATGCTGGGAATGGAATGGATGTCAGCACCTGACTGCTCCATGGTCTCCCTCATGTGAGCAGGCACTGAATAAACAAGTGGAGTTCAGCATGGCATGGGAATACTGCAGCATCTTGTATAGACAAGACAAGCCCACTCCATGGATACCAAGCATGTTCCACATATGCCCATCTTTGGATCACAGTATTTACTTATATAAATCCTATTGTTTAGAGAACAAGCATCAAAGTGTCAGTGTGCAAAACTGAAGCAGCAGCTCCTTGAAAGTGGAAGTCCCATAGGATTTGAGCAAGAGAGAAATGTGACCTTTCCTATAATGGAAGTAATGTGTTCCAGAATGCCTCTCTACCATGTCAAAGCAATCTTCAAAATAAATATCATTCTGGGGTGAGTCACAATGATAATTTTTCTATGTGTGTTATTTGAACAGAAGATATTTTCTGGTAGTTTTATAAAATTGAAGTATTGCTGGGCAATAAAAAGCAAATCATAAAGTATATATTTGGGGGGTACCTCTAAGCTCCATGCATAATGTAAGGAAATCGAAAACAAGCATCAAGCTAGCTAAAATATTTCAAAATTTATCATTGGGACTAAAATAATTGACTTACTTTTCTGCTCTGTAAAATGTATGTTAATGATATTCAAAACATTACAGTATTTGCAAGGAACATACAACCGAAGGATTCCTCAACCAACTACTCGAACTGACACTTCTCTTACTTTCTTTAGGCTTTTTGCCCTACTTCTCTTCCATGTGGCAAACCACCCTTACTATGTAAGACCAATCACGCATTGCTCTCTCTGCTGCTTCTTGGGAAAAGCAGCATTTTAGATCAAAGCTCTCACCAAACATCTCTCAGATCAGGATACCCACACCAGGAATATCTCAACCCTTCTGCAAAGCAATAATGTACTTAACTATGAGGATCCCTACTGAAATGAATGCACTAGAGCACTGCAGGGAAGCTGTGCTGGCTCCATCAGGGACATGCATGCAGGGAAATCTCACTCTTCCACACAACCCTGCTGACTGTGACACAGCAGCAGGGACATGTGGCATCTCACTGAGCCCTGCATATTAACAAAGCAAATAGACAGAAGTATCAAGGCTACAAACAGAACGAAAACTAAGTTAGAGGTCAGACCTACATTCTCCCCCTCTGCCTGTTCCTGTTGCTTGGTTGAAGGAGCACACACTGATAGCTGCCTTTCTCTATATGAACATACCAGGGCAGTGATGCTGTGCTGCAGAGGTACCCACTCTGGCCTCAGACAATCCTTCACTAGCACTAGCCAAAAAAACTTCTCTCCAGCTAATCCCTGTGCTCCCAGAGGTGCCTGTATTTCATTTTACAGAGGAGAAAGGAGCACTACCCAGGTCAGTGCATGAGAGCTGTAGTAGAGCAGAGTGGGAACACAGGTCTCAAAATGCTTAGACTCCCTAGGTTTTGTTTATTTGGATATGGATTAATGCTGAAAGGCACACCATCGTTTGCCTCCCAGGAAACGAAGACATCCAGCACTGTGACATAACAGAAAGTTAGGAAAAGGCTTGGGTTTGGGTCAGCCTCATCTCCTGGGGTATGTCCCAGAAGTCAGCAAGCACAGGGGAGCTTAGTCCTTACACCCAGTTCCCACAGTTCTCCATCTTGAGCAGCAGATCAGGTGACCTCTGAGAGATACCACAACATGGAACCTTGGCCATCATCAGTGGGGCCAGGTACAGAGCAATGACTTGGATTTCTGGAGAAATACAGGAGCATCCCACTGATTTAAAGTATCACTACTACCTTACATCCCATTTCCTAATACCAGTTCTCCAGAAAACATTTCAGGTGTTAATGTTCTCCAAAGACCTTATAATATCCAGTGCTATGACATAGCAATACCGGGACACAAAAAAGACAAGTGTGAAAAGCAATAAAAGAAAGTCCTTCCTGCCATTTACAGGAGACAGTTTTCTGAACAAAATAGCTGTCTAGAAATTAAGTAATGAAATCATAGAATGTAGCATGGAGTAAGGAATGTTCAAGCTAGTAACAGAACTGCAGGACAAAAAAAGAAGTTTTGGGAACTGCAGCTGGAAGAATCAAGAAGTACTGTAGGAAACACATACAAACCCACATAAAATATTAAAGTATCATCAGTTATACTGACACGATTTCATGCTAAGGATTCCTTGGCAGCCAATCCTTTATCATCAGAAATACAGCTCACTTATTGTGCTACAAATCTCAACTGACTCTAATAAGGAACTAATTAACAGAGATTAGCACCCTTTTTGTATAATGAGCCACAAAGCTAATCAAGACAAGATGATAACGAGATGCAATCAAGGGGTATTAAAGACAACAAAATACTGCCTAAGACTAGAGAGAAATATGCTGCAAGAAAAGGAATATCCGCCCTAAGAGGAATCCTCTTCCTAGGGAAGTGGTTGCTTCATGTCTTTAAATATTTACTCAAAGTGTTGAAGAGAGGGCAAGATTTGTCTGATAATTGAGAATTTTTCTGAGTTACAGAGATTTTCAGGCTCTAGTAAAATCTTTGATGTGTTGTCTTCCAGCACCAGTAGGGAGTTGCTAATTCCTTTGCCAGGGGATGTGATACACCTGCTCTCCATGCCCATGCACAGAGGTTATATACCCAGGGGATACCTCTGGCGTATCCCTTCCCAGGGCTACACTGGAACTCCCAGCAGAAGGCATTTGTCCCCTCCACATCTCTGAGCTGTCAGGGAGCAGTCAGCTCAGCTGCGCCCAGCGCTCGAAGATGCAGCCAGCGCAAAAAAAGGGGTAGCATAAAGCAATTCCCCTTCCACTGCTGAGAGCAGATAATGAAACTCTGCCATGGGAAAACATTCATGATATTAGTCCCGTGCGACACCGGCATTAAATAGAATCATTCTCAGAGCTTGAAACGATTCAGGCTGTGACACCCTCGGATACCCTAAGGGCTGATATGTGTACAGTATGCAAGCCAAGATTGAAAGTTTGGGTCAAACGTATTTCCTGTCCATTTTCCACTCTTTACAATTGCACTGATGTAGGGATAATCAGAAAACAGCAATTCAGTTTGGCAGGAAAGTCAGAGGAGACTTTTTCTTCCCCAATATTGTTTTTAAGCTATAAGCAAATCCTGATCCTTCTGTTCCAAAAAACTGAATAAACATCAGAATAGGAGACAACAGAATAAAAGTTGCAGTGGTCTGGTAGAAAGGGCAAATAGTTAATTGGAGATGAGAATTTCAGTCTCCACAAGGTGATTGCATGGACACTTAGCCTCCTGGCTGTTCCTGTAATGCCCTCACTTTTGCCCATACCCTTGAATTTCCACCCATATCCATGCATTTCCATGAGCATGTCCATATTGATGAGATAGCACTTCCCAAATCAAGAATAAAATTTGTATTTGAAAGGTTTTGTCAAATAAAAATGTATTTTATTTAAATTAATTCTATATTTTAATCATGTAATTGCATAAGGCTAGGTTAAAATATAGTTGATAAAGTTAAAAAAAACCAATGTAGAACTAAAACAATCACAACTGACTTCTTCAATAACACCTAAAGCTTCTATTAAAAGCAACATTTCATTTTTATTATAAATTTCTGCTAAAATACAGATAAAATAAAAAATTGTATACTTTTACACTTTGTCTGTATGAAGATCTAAATCACCACAAAATAATTCCCATTTTAATCTGAAAGTCATTTAATTACTTCTAAATGGAAATAAGATACAAGTTCACTATTCACTTAAAGTTCTGTGATCAGATCTGCTCTCAATAGGATACCTCAATCTGTCAAGTATTTGTCCTGTAACAGAATTAACATTCAATCACAAGACATACTTTATCAGCTTCCTTTGTTTCACTGTAAAGGTGTTTCACTTTTCCACTCCCCTATGGCAGTGACCGTCTGGCTTCTGTAAGGAATTCTACTTGCTAAGTCTGCATTAAGACCCAAGTGTGGAAAGGTATGTCAGATCCGAGATAAACCACACTGAGGGGTGCAGGTGTGGCAGGGCTGCACCTGGCCAGACCTGGCCACACACCTGCACAGAACTGCCCCCACCTCTGTGTGTCCACGACCCACCCCTGCCAACCTCCTGACCTGCCCTCTTGCCAGGCAAACCCAGCCCCTCACCTTCTTTGTGGTACCTCCCACTCAGCCTTCAGAGTGAAAAATAAAAGAGGTTTTTCTAGAGAAAGAAGCAGATGTGAATTTTATCATAGGCCTGTCTCAAAATGAAAAAATTACACACTATAATTTCATAATTATGCCTGCACCAAATTACATAATGAGAAATCACTTCAGTAGTTCTGTAACTACAGACATAGCCAACGGAAAATGCAAGACAAATAAAACAAACTCAGGATCAAAAGCACCTGAAGGGGACCATGGGGCAAATGGGAACATGGAGCTACTCACAGACGCAAACACCTGTAGCCAGGGTAAGAGCACAGCAGCCTTTCCTGACATGCCACTGCACGCAAGAGCTCATTTTGGAAAGTGTTACACCTGGGTTCAAAAGCCTCTACTCCTTACGGCAAATAATAAAGTATGCAGTCTGAGTACAGTTAAGCAGGTGCCAGAACATGTGTAGGCTGGCAGCTCATATCTGTGGAAGTATTTCCACTGTGGATACCCATTTCTGAGCCTGTAGAATTTACCATCATGCTTTTACACACCTGTGTCTGTGTGTCTGTCTGTACACATACATGAAGCTTCCCTTCTAGGTAAATACTGGGAATGTAAGGAAATTATGCATCCATTCTTCTTGCTGACACACAACTGCAGAGAACATCTGGGGAAATGAAAAAGGCAAAACAAAATCCAGAATGATGAAGAATGTCTGGAAAAATAAAACATGGGTGGACGATACCGTGTGAGATCACTCATAAAGACAAGAAAGAAAACATGCCCTCCTCTTTCTCTTTGCTTTGCCTCCCCATATCTGAGGCTATGTGAAGCCTCCCTGCCTGAGATTTTTGTCATTACTTTCACTTTAGAACTAGGAGCACTCTTACTGGGATTTGCAAGCAAGCCTTCTCTTGCTACTGCCAAAACCTGCTGTTGCTCCCAATTCCGCATTTCTCCTGTTCCTCACCCCACTCCCAGCCACAGGAAACCTCCAAAACAGCTCTAGGCAGACCAAGCTGCTGCCACAAGACAGGATCTGAGGCTAAGAAGATTCCTGACACTGTCAATGAGGAGTAGCTCTCGTGAGCTGCTCCAGCCACCAACACCCACATCTCCATGCCCAGCCTCCCTGTTCTGTTTGAATAGTCCAGCCTATACAAAGGAAATAGAGGCTTCCATGTATTATTTCCAAGAAAATCAGGCTTAGGGTTTAGTCCTGCACAACCTTTGATACTATACCTTGAAGCAGACATTACCTCTGTGCACACAATCAGCAGACAGACTCACCCCAAAACGTGGCTCGTGGCAGTGCGGAGAACAACTTGCATGTCATGGACAGGCTTTAGGACTGGCTGGGAGTCTGCTTGAGCTACATGGTGAGGAACAAAAAAATCTCACAGCAATAAGAGACATGCTGACAGGAAGTGAGGCTGCGAGATGGCAGGACCAGACTTCTGCCACTTCCAGCACTAAGGAGAGAACAGCAGGAAAAAGATTTTTCTTCACTAAAGACTGAAAAATAGCTTAATATAAAATCTAAAGAGCCAGAGGCAAATTTCATATTTCTTGCAAGTTGGAGAGGTAAGTACAGTCTGCTCAGATGATAGCAAATTACAGTGAGTAAACAGCAGATATTACTTGGGAACGTCTCACGAAATGTAACACCACTTTCATCAGTGCAGAGAAAAAAACTGGACTTCATCGAGTGCTTTGAGTGCCTATGAGATCTGGCCTCTTAAATGTGTCAAAGCAAAGAGAAACCTTTCATTTTAGTGATCACCTTTGAGAAACTATTCCCAATTCCTGAAAATGAAATTGTTACCAGGGCAACTCTAAGCGCAGGGGACTCTGCTGAAATTTGGGATGATTCTTTTATCTTGTGCAATCAAGATTAACATCAGATGTTCCCCAAACCAAAATAAAGAGAGATACCAGCTACAATACCTGTCCCCAAGCTCTCTAATGAAGTCCATTATTTTTGCACGGTCCAATTTCCTTGCATTTTCTCATAAATGTCATTTTTCAACACTGTTTTAAAAGAACTCTTAACCTGCAATCTGAAGCAAGCAGGCACAAATGGGACTCTGACACTGTTTCTTCCATTGAAAAGACTCCAAACATCTAATAATCTACTAATATAAAAACAATTCTTAAAAAGGGGCAATTTCTCCTAGCTGCTGCATTCCTGATATCTTTTCTATTAATTTGAACCAGACTTCTTGAAGTTAACAAGAAATAATCACAAAACCAGACAAAAGGCAAACCAATGCACTTTTCTCCTGTACACTGCTGACCAGGGGGGGTTTGTAGCTGGACTATATGTAACCTCTGACATTTAGAGGAGTGGAAGGCTCTACATCAACTAAAAACTGAGCTCAACAGAAGCACGGTAGCCTTCATAGTTTCTCAGTGTTTCAAGCAAGCTACACGAACATAACTCTCACACCTCCTCCTCCATCCCTCAAAGTACCACTCTCTACATACCTACTGGGCAATGGCTACACAAGCAGCAGGCAGCATGGTACACACAGAATTAACCACCCTAGACAAGCTGATTACTCTGGCAGAATTGTAACAGTAAAGGCAGGCAGCAGCACAGGTTAGAAATTCAGATGTTAGCAAAGTACCTGATAATGCACCTTATAAATTAATTACAAAAATGTATATAGACATCACAAGAAATGCATATTGGCGTGTAAGCTGAAATCTGGCTGCTAAGTTGGATGTAAAAGGGGCATTACAAACTGTTCCCTGTCAGAGGAAGAACAGCCTTTAAAGAGACGATGGGTGGAGTGGGACATACAGTACCAGGAAAACCAAGCTCCACCAAAAAGAAAAGTGGCGTTGTTGCTGTATTGGTTTTGTACTTCCTATGTCTCTAAGTAATTTTAAAAACAACAACTCAGTCTGTCAGATAATTGCCGCCAACCCAGTTGCTCAGGGAGGCCTTTCAGGGAGTAAACAGAGCAGGCAGGATTCTGCAGTGGTGCCCATCCATCCCCACTGCACCACTCAGGGAAAGCGAATGAGCCTCCATCACAGCAAAGGTTTGTCCACTGAAACTACCAGAAGAATGAGCTCTGTGAACTAATCCCAAGAACACAGCATGGCTACGTCCTGAACAAAATATACTCCTTGCTCAGGAAGTTACTATGCTTTTAGAAGTGTGAATGTGAACGCACAAATCATTGGGATTGGATTTGCAAATTCTTACCAGGTGAGGTAAGCTCTAAAGGTTTCAAAAATGGGAAACCTGAGCCTTGTAAAATCTCCTCAAAAGACCTTTTTAAACGTATTTCCTATAAATTAATATTTTAACTCAGGAACTGCTTATGTGAGAATTATTTCTTATCTCAAGGCCCTTGAGCATGTCCAAATGGACAAATCTCTTTTGTCAGCTGTGCTCCATTACTCTCTCCTGAATGAATGCCTCTGGGATGGCTATAATAGATATAATTTTTAACATCATATCTAATCTGCTAGTAAAATGATGCCACTCTCCAGAGAGATTTAACACCAGTAGGCCTCTCCAGAAAATTTTTGCTACTGTTGTGGGGGCTAACTTCTGAATAGACTTTAATCATATGGCTCTCACCCAGATATTTTTATTCTCTATGAAAAAAATAGCTAATATGGAATTACATGAACAGAACTTTTTTACAAGAGTGCTAATGTCACAGACACCACGATTAATGGACTCCTTGCTGTTACTTACCACTGTACACAGTCCTGAGTTTTGTGTTACTACCCAAGAAGCTGGGGCAGCCTGGGATCAGGTGCTTTGCAGCAAGGTACTGTTCAGTTCTGCACCCAAAGGGGCAAGCCAGAACTGGAAGTTCTGCACCAATCTTCCTCACACCCTGGTTTAACATTTCTTGATCGATAAACATTTTTCTGATTGCAGGACAGACCTGAATTTTGCATGCCTAGTCTTAAAAGTGTTTGGATGCAGGACAAACACCGTAACACTCTAGAGCAGTACACGGCTGCTGTTCTACCCCAGCTTCCATTTTTTAGGACTGGTGTGAATCTAAGCTACTGGAACGCTGTCCTGCTGGCATATTACCAATTATATAAGAATTCTTTTCTGGGGCATGGACTTTTTTACAATCAGCTCCACATTCCCAGCTAAAACACCCTCTGAGATTACATGATGGTTTATCCAAACGTGGAAGCTTTTTAGCCGAAGCCAAGCACAGGAAGAATTCAGAGTTACTGCCCCAGTAGATAGCAACAACTATTGTTTTGAGTTCTGCCCTTCTACCTACAGAATACTGGAAGTATGAATTCACTGGGTATCCCACATTCTGTGTATACAGTAGGTATGCTCGAGCTTTTTCTAGGAGGAGAAAGGACACACTTCAAATTTTGTAACTTGTTCAAAGCCATGAGTTGAATAGGGTGAGGACCAGAGCTGAAAACCTGAAGGTTTAAATTTTGACCGCTTCAGATCTCCATGCGGCCAGACAGCAGCCATGGTAAGTAGTGCTGCCACTTTCAACCAGATGTATTTTTATCATGCTGGGTCAACAGGACAAACAGAACAAAAAATTTTCTTCCTTCTCCATCTGAACGTGACTTGACTTATAGCAGTCAGAAAGATTCTTGTTTGAAAGAAATTTTTGTTCTGCTTGGATTATAATGGAAATAACTTCCAAATCATACAAGCAAATGTACAAATTTAATAGGAGTGAACAAAACATTTTCCCTGTGCTCCTTCCTTTGCAAGCAGGTACTGTGATTTTTCAGGCTCAGTTCTCCAGTACTGGTTCACATCAATATGTAATGGTTTCTAGGGGACCTATACCATTGCCTCCTCCTCTTCTGAATGCATTCTTTGGAAAGAACTGGTGGTGGGCTTTTGGAGATAATTCTATTTCCTTCTCTGAGCTCTCATAGGTACTCCTGAAAATTACCTTTACCTTCCTAGAGAGCAAGTGTGAAACTGCCCCATCCTTAATCTGAGATCTACTTGTGGAAAATACTCAAAATCTGTAAATCTGATGTGGTTTACTCATGGTAACCAACTCTTCCCTCCTTTGCCTCACACCAAATGATGAAGCATCAAACAGTGCTGAGGAAGACATCAGTATTAAGGGAACTATCTCAGGTGAGGAAGCCAAAGATCCGAATGCCCTTTTTACCTTACTTTGCATAATTACAAATATCATTTATAGCCAGCAAATTATCTCCTTCCCTCTCTTAACCTTGAAATTATCCTTTGTCAGCCAATTTCATACTGCACTTAGGCTACTCATGGATCTTGTACCTAATCCTTCCCAGACATTTCCAATACTTGTAACATGGTGTTGAGTTTTACTTTCAATGAAGAAAAAAAGACTAATCCTACTGATTTTGATTTCTGCAGTTGCTTTCTAAGGGCCATTTTCTCCATGTGTTCTACTCAATTATTGCTCCCCTATTTTTCAAAACCAACAAAGCTAGCAAATAAACTTTACTTTTTAACAGAAGACTATTGAAGGCAGAAAACAAGCAACAAGCTGCAGGAAGATGCACAGGAGTGTGGGTTACACTAGGGCATGCCCCATATCTAATGCAACATTACATTTGCTCCCAAATTGGTGTCAGAGGATAGTATTGCACTGAATTGCCACTTCCATGCAGTTTGATGGCAAGCAGCTTTGCACCAGCTGTTAAAAAAAAAAAACCAAAACCAAAACCAAAAAAACCCAAACAAACAAAAAAGCAAAACAAAAAATGGAGAGAAATACAGTAACCCCAAATGCCTGTCTGTGCCAGGAGAATGAAAAGAATTGCATGGAGTCAGTCAGATTCCCAAACGGTCGCACTTTTAAAAACTTGAACTTTTGAAGGAACGAACAGGTGTTGGAAATCAGAGGTAAGTTACACCAGAACTGAGCAACGATTTACTCATGTACTATTTTGTTAAGATACCATCTCCTCCTTCAAATCCAAGATCACATGCTTCACAGTGACAGGAAACTTTTCCAAAATCTTTAGCTATTTATGCTCCCAGTGAATAAAGTGTCTGTGCAGAGAAGAATTGAAACTCCTTTGACAGCCTTAACATCCCATAGACAGTTCTGGTGCTTATTTTTCTCTCGTTCTTAGCCTTGCTGAATTAATTTCTGACAAACTGAAGCCAGATGGTGTCCACATTACTAAGTGACACTTCGTTCAAGCTGTAGAGACCTATTAATCAGGTGTCCAAATCAGGGACACCAAGTTAAAGGACCAAGTACATAACTGACTTTTATTGTTCTGTTCCTGCTTTTCTCTTGAATCAGTGGAAAAGTTCTGAGATAAGCATGTTGTAGAAGTGATGGATGCCATCACTGCTAATTATTACCCCCATTACAAGACGTGGAATAAATCACTTTTTGTCTGGTGACTGTTGCATCGAATTTGTAGAGCACAAAAGACGCTGCAGATATGCCTCTGTTCTTCTCATTACGTAAGAAATAAAGATATGCATACTTAATAAATACATTTATTTTAACAAAATGAAGACAGGCCTAATTCAAGTAGTAGCACTTTCTGAGCAGCTTTTTTGTTATCACTATTACTTGGTACATGGGCACAAGACAAGTTTTATTTTCAAAAAGATCTTCACAACAGAGCATGGGGTTTTGCCATTTTTGTTTCTAGTAGCTGCAGCTAAAAATGCCATTTAGAGATGAAGCTGCTGGACAAGTACACAAGTACACATTGTTCAGTAATAGAGCCTTTTCTATCAAGAGGTCTGTAAGAAAAGCCTCCTTATTCATAAGGTATTGATTCAGCATAAGTTTCCTGTATACTTTCAAGCTTTTGGGATTAGAGTGCATTAGGAAAAAGGACTGGATGTTTTACAACAACAGTTGTAGTGGGGTGCTGTCACAGCTGGAAAAGCTGTGTTGACATGTACTGCTGGAGGTGACCACAGGCAGCCATGGGGACAGAAGCACCCTGCGCAGGTTTTCACATGCACCCTCCTCTGAAACTCCATTTCTCTTCTGCCCTAGTCTTGAGACTGCCCTTAAGCATTGTGCTTAAATCTTCTCCACTTCCAGCAGAATAAAACACTTGTTTATGTTTTGCTGAATGCAGCAGACAATTGGTCAAGGGATGGGCAATAGCCTCATGCGTTACCTTGGTCCCACAGAAATCAATCAAAGCCCGTGAGGACCTCCTGACATTCTTGAGTAAGGAACTTCAGAGTCAGAGTTGACACCCGGAAGCCCAAGCAGCTCCAAAGCATTTATCTACACAAGCAAAGAATGAGGAGGTCTGAGTAAGCTCACGTATGAGGTATCATTTTAACAACACACAGCAAGGTGGATGTGCATGCCTGCTCCTGGCATAAATGCACTCCTACCTCTACTTTGTTTTAATGTCTTCACATCTTTCTGCAGAGAAGATAATCCAAAAACTAAGTGAACAGAGTATTTTGTAGCTAAGAAACAACTGTTTCATCCCTCCTCTTTGTTATCTTTTGAATGAACTGCTTAACATAAAATTTTCATTTTTCATTTTTCTGCTAAATTCTCCAGAGGCATTTATTTTTAAATGGTTGGGGATTTCACAACAGATTTCAATTTCAAAACTCGAAACTTGATTTGAATTTAGCCTCGGATGAAGGCCTTTGCTGTGATATGCTTCCAAAATTATAACTACAAAACGAAGTAGCAAAGTCATTTGAGACTAGTTTACTGCATGATAATTTCCACAGCTGGAGCTGCATATGTTTCTCTTTAGCTGGGGACAAAGAATGGCTTGAAAAGCTTGCTCTCCATGGCAAAGGGAATTTAACACCCACCAAAAACTCACTCTCTTCCATGAAAATGGAAGGTTTTTCTTGCCAGCTCGCCTCAACTCTTAGTTTTCTAACTTTTTAGCCTATGCATCTGAACAGCTCTTCTCCAGCACTGGCACCTATGCCTGCCACAGACCAAATACTCACCTGCCTGCTAGTGGAACCCCGCTGAGGCCAACACAAGTTCCTCTGATTAACATCAACAGAAGCCAGACTGTTCATTTCAGATGTTTGCCCCTTCAGTGGCACAGAGTGAGTCACGGAGCGGCACATCCATCTAACTGCTATAGGGCAAAGAGACTGCCCTAGATGAAACCAGATTAATACGTTTGCTTTTGCATCCTGAATTTTCCTTCTGATGTTGACTGTCTAGAGCACAGTCACCTTCACCCCAAGAAGCTGGCAAATACCCTGATTGCAGTTTCATGCTGCAATGAATTTCTTGGAAGCCCTGTACTACTTCCTCACCAGGTCACTTTCCTATCACCTACACTTCTCATGTTATATTTTGCCACATTTTTTGGCACACATTAGCCCTTGTTACAATAGTTACAGCTGTACATAAACATATGCTACAAGGTTGCCCCTTTCATGCCGAGTCAGTGACTTCCAAATCTTCCCCTTTCAGGCTGAAATTTCCCAAGTGTGAACAGAAACTAGAGTTGATTTTGCTGTTGCTGTTGCCATTGTTGTTGCAAGGAAAATATCTGTTCAGATGCTCCTTTTCTCTTTTGAAGGTCAGAAACTCAAAACCAAGGCTACTGGGGTAGAGGAACTGTGCCAGCCAGCCCAGCAGAGAGTGCTGCAAGGATGCAGCACCATGGCAATGTGGTGGCATCTATCCCGTCCCTTGGGACAGTCATCACATCCTCTGACAGAGATGGAACAGAACTACATTCCTCCACTGCTTTATATTACACGTGCATCCTGCCTCCAGGAGTGACACACAGAACCCACGACAACAACCCCATCACTGCAGCACCACATCTGTAACACTAACAAATGAGCTTCATACACCAAATTGCAGCCACATGCTTTCGAGTGACTCCATTTCCCTCTATCCTTGCTACAGCTAAAAGGAAAATAGCATTTAATATTTCAAAATTGTTCCTGCTATGAAAGGGTTTATGACAAACGCTTTAAATAATAATTTTAAATGGTGCACCAGGACTTCAGATGAGAGGAGAACAATTGTTGTTACTTGTGTTATCTTGCAATGCCCCGTCTGGTAGCAAGGTTTTTGGCACACATGACAAGTGCAGGCTGAATCTAAATCAACAGGAGCAACTTTTTTAACCCACCTCCGTAATAACCAACTGAGAATTAAACATAAAAGTCAGTTCAAAGCAGCACTGTCTCCTTAATTTCTACTGCTGATTCAAGCTGGTTGAGGCTCTGGATTGCTTCTAGGCACCCATTTTAGCTGCCTCCTTCCATCTCTCTACCAGGTCTTTGGACTGATTTGGACTGATTTGGACTATTGGTGCTGGGTCACAGATTGCACCCATTCTTCAGATACTCCCTCTTTCTTTCTCCATGATGATACAGCACAGCCTGGTTATAAGTTGTCAGCCAGACATTCAAGCATGCATTAGAATGACAGAGAACCTCAAAGATGGAAACAGTCTCTAGGTTTAACTTTCCTTTGTTTTGGGTTAACAGGCATGGCTATGTCATGGATTTGGGAATTTAAACTGCCACTTTCCACACTTGCAGATGTTTCTCATGTCAGCCTTTGGGATTTGACTACGCCCTTATATTTAGTAAACACAAGAACAACAGAAAGATTTCCTCTAATTTAGGCATCTTTACTTGAAGATAAGGATCTGCAGTTTCATTTCCTAATCTTATTTTTGTAATGTAAACCCAGCAAGCTGCTACTCACCAAGCATGTCACCAACAGGGAAAGCACAGAAATGCAAATGTCTGTGAATTAAGGCAAAATCAGAGCAGTAAAAGCACACTAAGCCAAAATCAATCCTATTTAAAGGATAGAAACATGCCAGGAGGTATCCAAATATAATTGGTATTATTCTTGAAATGTAGTATTTTTACCAAAATGAGCACTTATCTATTTTGCTTCATCACCCAGAAAATTTAAACAAAAGAACAGCCTGTAATGTTCAGATGAAAATATATGCATTGCACAGTAACTTCTTTTTTAACCTAGACTTTATTATCGATTTTTTAAAATACCATGTTTTAGCAACACTTTTCTATCCCGCAGCTCAGCTCCTTTCACCCTGGATACTTCAAAAGAAATCCTAACAAGGGAGGTTGGTCTTTTTCTAGTGTTAGGGGGGAAAAAATAAAATCCCCCTCTGTCATATGGAAAACATGAGAATGATTCAGAATCAAAGGAAGAGGATGTCATCAAAAGTCCAGAGAGAAGACGAATAGCTTCCAAAAGGAAATCGGTCTTTTTAATGCAGTTTAACACTGAGAATGAATGTAAATATCTAGCCTGGTTGTGCAGAGAGATGGAGGATTTTGGGGGGAAGGAGAATAGGGGGAGATATAATGTATACAGGACATACAGCAGACACTGCAGACTGGGGGCTGAGTGTTTTTTTCCAAGTTTTTCTTGAATTTTGACTGCCACAGTAAACAGCCCCAGTTATATTCAGCTGGATTGACACATACAGAGCTCAAGGCTGGGGAGAAGAATATTTCAATAAGGAGCTAAGTTACTGTAGGCATGAGGACATCAAGTTCTAGTCTCACTTTCTCCTCCTTTTGATATTTTGAAATGTCAAGCTACTGTCCACACTGCTGCCTTGTTTCCCACCTCATTTACAACTGAGCAAGGGAAAGTTTTACCTGTTTACTGCATAAAAAGGACCACAGGATCACCGGCGATTTTCAAATGAGAAATATGCAACCATAAAGTCAGTGTAATGGCACAGCTGTAGGTCTGGAACTGTAGTGTGGCCAATTTTATGTTCTTATTTGAAAGAAACACATTTTCAAATACCACAGTCCTGGGACAAATCAGCAAGGGCTCCACGCTGAATGGGCTCTGTCCCGCAGCATCCACATCCATGGCTGTGTTGTGGTGTCAGGCACCACAGGGAGCTTCACGTGAGTACCAGGGCAAGCGACAAGTTCGTGTCACCTTCAACTGACACCCCATGTCAGCAGCTGTGTCAGTGAGGAGCACCTGAACTTAACAACAAAGCTCTTCTCTTGTGCCAAAGAAAGCTGGTGGAAAAACACCATATTTGTACTCTTCTAAGTCCTTATTAAATGTGACAGCAGCAGCTGTAGCAGCTTGAGCACTGGCAGAACGAGGGAAAGAATTAAAGCCCTTTTGAGGGCTAGAAAAAGAAAGCAAGTACCATTTTAAATATTAAAATGAGGTCTGGGCTGGCAGGGAATATAGATCTGGTGGCACATAGCCAGAGACTTTGGAGGTGCTCAAAGCTGTTGCTCTGACCCTCCCACAGCTTAATGGAAAGGAACCGAGTTTCTTTCCAGTCCATATCTTCTACATTAAACTAATATATATAATTCACACTCCTTATCTTCAGAGTATGATGTGTCTCATTAACCTCTCCCCCACATCATGAGCTCCAGATGAAATAAACCTCAGTATTTGCTTATGAAATGCACAATTCCCATTGCAATGCCAGAACAGTGGAAAGTGGGGATTAGAACTATTCATTTTTGGAAGGTGGAGAAAAAGCAGACATGAGAAATAAAACCCAAAAAGGAGGCATCTTCCCCCACAAATAGAATGATTCAACATATACATTATAGGTGTGGTCAGTTTCCATGAGTCTGCTTTCCTGGAATGAAGGCATTGATGATAACTTTCTGTCATAGGTTACAATGTAAGATGTGCCCAAAAGTATGTATTGTATCACCATCTTCATAAGCTGTTAAAACCGGTGGGACAGTGTTCCCCATCTCCTGCATAACTCATCCCTGATAAACTCCGGGGATATCATCTGTTAATGGGCCAGCTGTTGACATCAGGTGGGGCAGAGTTCTTTATCTCTCCCATGACCCATGCTCCCTCCGGGGGGTATCTTCTGTTCATGGGCCATCTAGTCTCACCTCATGACTGATAAAATTACATCATCCCATTGTGAGATGTTCTGCCCAGGGGGAGGAACCAAGCATTCCATCCTGAACATAATATGAGATTTCGAACAGCAAAAGCAGCTTTTTCCACTAGAT
>VYXC01008199.1:0-13045 GCA_013397175.1 Platysteira castanea
CCCTTTCTCCAGCCCCCCTTTCCCTTCAGATTCCCCCTCTCCCCCTTCCCTGGGGGTCCCCCCGTCCCCAGGCTGGCAGCGGGGAGGGGGTGGCAGTTCGTGGGTGCCATGGCCCGGGCGCTGCCCTTTGGTGCAGCAGCCGGGGGGGCTCAGCTTGTCCCCTCCGGGTGCACAGGGGGGCCCTGCCAAGCCCCCGGCAGTGCCCGCGCCACCCCCCCTGCGCAGCCCCCGCTGTCCCAGGGCACTCCGCGTTGTCACCCGTGTGCCCCGGCAGGGGACACCGATCCCCTCTGCCCCCCTCGGGCAGCGGAGAGGGGCAGATGGTGGCCTGGGCACGCAGTGTCCCCGCGCCCTGCGGGCGCTTGTGTCGCTTCCAGCTCACCTGGAACCGAGCTGGAACCGCGGGGACCCCCGGGGGTGCCTCCAAACCGGACCCCTGCGGTGGCAGGAAAGGTTCGGCCGCGCCTCACCCCAGCCCCCCAAGAGGTGGCACACGGAGAGGTGGCCTTGGCATGAGGTTGGCACCGTCGCGTCCTCACGGGGTGCCCGGCCTCCATCCCTCCATCCAGCCCGGGCGCTCAGTGGGGACGGTGAGCGCTGGCTGAGGTGACGCGGGTGGCAGAGGGGACGCGGGGTCCCTCGGGGCTCTTCCCGAGGGTGTCATCTTGGTCTCCAGAGGTGGAGAGTGACGGGAGGCGCTGGGAAGCGCTGAAATGGTGGAGCGGAGCGCGCGTGGCTGTCGGGAGTAACAGGAGCGTGTCTGTGTGTCCCTGGGACTGCAGCCGGAGCCGGCCCTATTGATTCCCTCATTTTCCCCCACCAGGCAGCGATTCCCGGCTCGTTACAGCAGAGCCGGCTGGGAATGGGGGCTCTGGAGTCAGGCGGAGCCCCGTGGGTCCCCCCACTTCTCCTTGTTTGGGGTTTTTTTTTATGGAAGCGGGTCTTGAAGTCCCCAAGAAGTGGGTAAAAAACGGGCTGGGGACAGCCATGGCAGCCCCGGGGAGGAGCAGTCGGGCAGGGAGGTGCCCAGTAGGAATTAGGGGTGGGATGCTCCCCTTGGCACCGTCGGGCTCCCGGCGCTGCCCCTTCCTCCCCCTGGAAGGGCTGTGCGCATTCCTGCTCTCCCCGGCACACGCGGGCAAGGTGAACGCGTCCGTCTGTCCGTCCGTCCCTCCATCCCTCCATCCAGCGCTGCCCCGAAGTTTCCCTCTGTTCCTAACCCAAATCCGGCTCCTTCTGCCCGTGACTGGGGGGGTCCCGGCGAGCCGGGGCTGGGTTTTAGGGGAGGAGGGGACGCCCAAGCCCTGCAGCAGCCGGAGCGGCGGCTCCGCCGTCCCTGCAGCTCCGCCAACCCCGGCTCAGGCGGGGACAGAGGAAGGGCAGGGCGGGCTCCAGCAGCGGCTGCGTGGCCGGGTCTTCCTCAGCCCCAGCTTTGCCGGGAAAGGGGGTGCGCAGCCCCCTCCCCGGGGACCCTGCGGTGGGGACGCGGCTGCTGTGACCCCCCGAGGGGACCCCGCGGAGGCTTCAGCGTTTGTGCTTTGCGTTTCTCAGGGATTCATCCAGCTTTGCTGGGTTTGGGGGTGCCGGATGGAGCGGGGGGAGTCACCCCGAAGCGGCGCTGGCCGGGGCCGTGCGCGGCGGGGAGCGGAGCGCTGCTCGCTGCCGGCTTTACCTTGCACGTCCCTATTGTGTTTGGTCCACCTACGCCGTGCCGTTGCCATGGCCACCGTGCCATCTGATCTGCCCAACTCCTGCCAGCTGCCCCTGCCCTGCCCCAAAACCTCCGGGCCCGGCAGCGCGGTGGCGACTGAGGGACACCTTGACCCCCGTGCGCGGCTCCCGGGGCGCTCCCGCATCAGGGAGCGATGGATCAGAGACCCCCCCAATCCCCTCAGGAGTTATTTGGGGGAGTGCTGAGCACGAAATGCGGTCCCCAGGGCAGCTGCAGCGCGGCAGGGGGGGCTGACCTTGGCCGGGGCTGCTGCAGAAGGGAGATTTTGGAGCCCCAGCATGGCTGCTGCTCGGCACAGCACGTCCTGATGCACTGCTCCAAGCAGGCGCTGCGGATTCGCCTCGCACCGGGAGAAGGAGGCGGCTGGAGCGATGCAAAGCCACCCGCGGCCAGCGGTGTTGGGGCTCTGGTGTCACCTGGGCTGTCCCCAGGGGCCGCGGGGGAGGTCAAGGCTGTAATTAGCGCTGATGGGCTCGGAGAGGAGGAGGTGCGGGGGCAGCTGGAGGGGCCTGAGGGGGGGAAAGTTGGAGCTGCGTGGTTGTGCTGGGGGTCCGTGGGGGTTGCCTGACGTTGAGTCGCTGTGACAGGCGGCTGTGGCATCTCTGATGTCACCTCGATGGCCGTCAGAGCCTTCTTTGGGTGCAGGGGCAGCAGAGCCCAAGGCTCTGCCTGAGAGAGGAGCAGCGAAACCTCACAGTGGGCTCTGGGAGTCACACGCAGCCCCCTGAGGAGCTCAGGTGTGACCGTGACGGCCCAGCCCTCCCGCATCCCCTCCTGTCCCCGCTGTCCCCTCCCCTGCTCAGGTTTGAGAGGTGCCTGCAATAACTGCGAGACCTCAGGTGACAAAATCTGCAGCCCCCGGCGCCGCTCTCCGCTCTGTCTGATCACTGTTTGCATTCTTCTCCCCGTCTTGTCATGTTGCTATTTCCACTTTAATTCGCTTTCACCGGCGCTGAAAAGCATTAAAAAAACAAAAAAAACAACAAAACCAACCAACAAAAAACTTTAATAAGGAGAAACAGATTAAATTCACTTTACTGTTATTTTTCAAGGAGATTTTTGTTTGTCAAGACGCGGTGCCTGAGGGGGGGGACTCGATCGGAAGCTGGAACTCCTGGAAATGCGTTAATTAAAAAGCCGATGGAGCCGCCTCTGTCCTCCCTCCGAGTGCAGCGTGCCGGGGTGGCTGCTGCTGCTGCTGCCCGCTCGAGAGGGACACGCTCCTGCCTCGTTAATCACCAACAGATTTGGGATTTAATTGCCAGCCAGGGGAAGTCCCCCTCGGTCAAGGCGCTGACTCACTTGGATTTCATTTCATTTACCTCTCGTCTGCTCCTGGGACAACCCCAGCGACCATTTCATTTATTTTTTTTTCAACTTGACTCCCAGATATTCTCGATTACATCACTCCAGCGCCGCTTTTCCGCCTGTGTGTGTTTGTGTGTGTGTTTGTGTGTGTGCCCATCCCTCCGAGCAGCCGCGTGTGCCCGGCCGCGGGTTCACGCCAGCATCTCCCCGGCCCCTCCTCGCTTTTCCATCCCCTCATTCCCGTGCTTCGGGGACCCCCCTCTCCTCGTTATTCCCTCGTTCGGCAGCAGCCCGGACATGACTCTCATTGTAATTATAAATCGCAGCCTCTGTCATTCCCGGCACCTTTCCGGGTCCTGCTGCAAGGAGCCGCCCGCTCCCTGGCTCGGAACGCGGCTGTCGCTTCCAATCCTCTCCCGGCCCATTATCTCCCTTTGATGCTTTTGAAGAGCCAGCGAAATGCTAATTCCACCCCCGGCCCTCTCCTCTCCCCTCCTCTTCGGACAAATCCAGCCCGGGAGGGGCTGGCAGGGACCCGGGCACCGCGCTGGGTTTGTCGCCGCTCTGTCCCCGGATTTTGGGGGGGCTACAGGGATGCGGCCGTGCCTGAGCCGGGACACCCGGGGGTGCATCCTGTGTGCTTTGGGATATTTGGGATGGGTGCAAGCCGGGCAGGGCGGGCTGGGCAAGGCGCCGAGGGTGGCACCGGTGCCAGCGGGGACAGATGGAGCCCACAAAGGGCCGCGCGGTGCTGGGCACGGCCCGCTTGGCGCTGGCACACAGCGCCAGATTGCCAGCCCTGGATGCTCCCGGCTCCCCGCAGGGGACGGGCAGCGTGTCCTTGTCCCCCAGGGCTCGGCCTGGGCGGTCCCACATTCCCAGGGAAGGGTTGGATGCCCTGAGCTGGGGATAGGGACGGGCGCTGTGCCACCCTGTGCCCGCAGGTCGCGGTGCCCGGCCCAAACCGCTGCCAGAACGTTCTGGATTCGCTCCCGCGGCCCTCGGGGCTCGGCAGCGGTCGGATGCAGAGCCGCGGTGCGCGGTGGGGCTGTGATTTATGGGCTCGGTGATAAGCTTGTCCAGTCATCCCAAAATAATAAATAAAATCCACACCCGGCGCTGGCACCAGATAAGATCAGCAATATCAGGGCACAGGAAAATTACTGAGGCTCGTCCACGGCGAAATGAAGAGCGGGGAGGGGAGGGGAGGGGAAAGAGGAAAAGTTGGAGAAGGAAAAAGTCCGGAGCGTCTTCTCCTGCCACGGACTGGGCTGGGGGCCTTCGGGGACTGGGCCAGACTGGTTTGGCTGCAGCTCCTCCCAGCGATACTGGGACGTCGGATCTCATGGAAGGCCCATTCCGGCCGTTAAATGGAAGGAAGGAATTAGGGAAATAAGGAATTAGGAGGGGAGTGAGCACCAGGGTGTCACATCAGCACCTCCAGGCCTTGGGGAGCAGGCACGGGGTGAACTGGTGGGGAGAAGCGGCTGCTGGGAGGGAGGGGATGGGGGATTGAGCCCTGTCCAGCCAAAATCAGCTGGAAAGCAAAATCCTGCCCATTTAAAATCAGATTTGTCGAGGCTGCCTCGCTCAGACTTCCCCGGGAGCAGCAGCCGGACCTGGCGTGGGAGCAGAGTGACCCAACTGCTGTCCCTGCAGCTTCCCCGGGACATTCCCGGCTCCAGGCAGGGCTGGCACATCCCGGGGCTCGGGCAACCCCGCGGGGAGCCGGGGCTGGCTCCGGCCGAGCCCGGGGAGCAGCCGGAGCCTCTCCCGGGGGTTTGGATGCCTGGGCACCGCTGGAACTGGGGTTTTTGCTGGGGGGAACTGGTGCTACCGGTTTGTCTGTGCCCAGTGCCACCTGTCCGTGCCCAGTGCCACTTGCCCTGTGTCTAGAATCACTTGCCCACCTCCGGCATCACTTGTCCACCTCCAGCATCACTTNCTTGCCCCGCACCCAGAATCACTTTCCCTGTGCCCGAACCCCTTTCCCTGTCCCCACACCCTTTTCCCTGTGCCCAAACCCCTTTCCCTGTTCCCAGCTCCCTTTCCCTGGTCCTGCCCCTGGATCCGAGGCTGCTCCACGCTCCGGGTGGCTCTGTTCCTTTTCGCCCAAACCCACTCCGAGGCGGCTTCTCCTTTTCCAGGGAATGTTTTGGGACAGCTCGGCGTGCCCGGGGCGGGCTGGGCTCCTGCTGGGCGTTATCTGCAGCCGGGTGATCCCGGCTGGGAATTGCTGTTCCCGCCCGTGCCTCTGAGGCACGGCGCGCCCTTGGAAAAGACCTCTGTGCCTCCAGGCTTGTCTGCAGGAATCCTCGGCGCTCTTTGACTCAAAGAGCTTCTAAAACGCTTTTTTTGAGGGGTTGGTTGAGGCTGAGCTCGGGTTGGAAACTCCTGGTGTTGTGCGGAATATTGATGCGAGCAGCTGGAATGGGAACGGGATTGGAATGAGCTGAGGTCTGGGGTGAGGGGAACAGGTGGATTTGTGCTGGTGCTCATGGGCTCGGCCCTCCTGCTCAGCAGAAGCGGGAAATCAGCAAGAAGCGAAGGGAAGGAAGCAGCAAATCTGCCCATGGATGGAGGAATTCCTGGGATAAAACCCTGCGGTGGCCCCACATTTTTGCAGCTTCTCCTTGGCGGCACGTTCCGGGGGCTGGGGGGCACCGGGAGCTCGGTGCGGGGGTTTGGATTTAAAATATTCATTTAAAAAATCATCTTTTAAGCACCAAAGCGGTTTGCAGGTCCTTGGGTCGTGGTGAGGGAATAAAAGCGAGAAGCTGGGTAGGGTGCGAGAGGGGAGGACGAAGCAGAGGAGAACTTCGACCCCAATAAAATCCCGCCGGGACAAAAGCTGCTTTGTTCCCGTTTCTCCCACCTCGCCCATCATTATCCCGGGGATTTCTCCTTCCAGCCAGGTGGATCCCACCCCTGCTCCCCGGATCCACCCCCCGTCACCGGATCCACCTTCCCTCCTGCTGGAGGTCGGACGGGAGCTGGAATTGTGGGATCCCACTGGAGCGGGGAATGATTTTAAGATCCCTTCCCACTCAAACCGTTCCACAATTCCACGATCCTGCGGCTCGCTGGGATCCCACAGCCCCATCCTGGCCCTGCTGCCGCGGGAGGGGGTCCCGAGCCCCCTCCCCACCCCGGTGGGGCTGCGGTGCCGCTGCCCCGAGCACCCTCAGGGCTTCCAGGCTCCCGCGGGCGATCCTCGGGAACGGGGAGCTCCGGAGCTGCCGGGCTCGCTGGGCTGCGAGCGGTGCCAGCTCCTGTCACTGGCGGTGGCACATCGCTCTGACACCGGTGACAACACGGCAGAGGGAGGGGGCGGGGAAAGATTGGAAAATCCCGTGAAAAATGAACATTTTTGTGACTTCCAGCACCGCAGCAGTGCCAGGACGGGCTGGGCGCACCAGTGACACCAGCAGCGATGCTGGGCTGGCGTCACGCTCCCCTTTCCCTCCCTTTTCACCCCAATTTGCTTCAATCCCTGCCCGCTGCTTGCTCCCTGAAACTCCAGCAACCCTTCGGGAGGGGCAGGAACCGGAGCGGGTTTAAATTCGAGCTCAGCGATTCTCAAAGGGGAAACAAAAGTCAAAGCAAGAATCTTAATGGTATTTTTTTGTTTGTTTGTGTGTGTGTGTTTTCTTCTGTTGTGTTATCTTTTTTTTCTGTTAGCAACCCAACTACTGGAGCTTTAAGGTCAGTATTTCGGATTTTTCCTGCTTCTCTTTGAAATGCATGTGCTTGCCCACCCCGGCTGTGGACGGAGGGTGGGAGCTCGAGGTGGGGTTTTTTGGGTTTTTTTTTTTTTTTTTGGATGAGGATTCCTGAGCCGAAGTCGTTTGGTCTCAGCTCAGCTGAAGTTTAAGGTCGTGAGAGGGATTTTTGGGTGAGCTGTGAGTTGCTCCTCCTCTTCCTCCTGGAGCTCTGAAGCTGATCCCGTCCCTTTTCCCCGCCGGCCTCTGGGATCTGTCACCCTCCCCACCCCTCGGTGTCCCCTTGGCTGGTGCCCATCACCTCCTCCCGTTCCGGGCTCCTCATCCCCCTCATTCCCCAAAAATCCCGGATAACGGGGCAGGAGATGAGCTTGGGGGTGTCGGGATGGGAGAGGCTGTGGCAGCACCTCGCAGGGTGGATGGAAGGGGAGGAGGAACGGGATTCCCAAGTTGGAATTTGGTGTTGGGGGATTTTCAGACCAGAGGAAAGAGGAACAGGATTCCCAAGCTGGAATTGGGATCTCCAGGCCAGAAAACAAAGTTGTTTGTGGGGCTGGAAGTGTCCGGGAGGGGAAGGGAAAGGATCTCATCCCTGTCCCCATCCCCCGGCGCTCGGAAATCGTGGAAAAACGGAGAAATCCTCAGTGTTGGCTTTGTAGCGCCCGGAGCTTTGTCCCTAAAGCCACTTGTCCCACCAAGGGGACACTGCCCGGAGCCTCCTGGGGCTGTCCCCGCCCGGTGGCTCCTGCCAGCACCTCGGGAACAACCCGGCCTTTGTGTGGCAGCTGGAAGTCCCCTTGTCCCTCCTCCTCCTCCTCCTCCTCCTCGCCCAGGGACGCCCTGGCAGCACTTCAAGGTCGCCCGCCTTGCCGGGTGACCTTGGCGCCTTGTCCCCGCGCTTGGGTTCGCTCTTCCCGTGGAAAACAAAAAAAAAGCAGGGAATCTCCGCGCCCGGCCGGGGCTGGGAAATGCGGGATACGCGCGCCTGCCCCGAGTTTTCATTCCCGGAGTGTTTGTGGTGCGGGACAGAGGATCCCGGGAGGTTCAGCTGTGCCCATTCCCACAGCCCCGCGCTCCCGGGGACATTCCCGGCCCTGCGAGGGGAGGGAAGGCACAAAATCCTCGCATTTTATATTTTTTACCCCCATTTCTTGCGACTAAGTAATAAAACGGGGCTGGATTTTAGGAGTCCCCCCCTCACCCCACAGGGTTCCGCAGGGATGGGTTTTTTCTAACCCCGAATTTTTCCCACCCAAACTTTGCAAGGGGAGCATCTTCCCGGCTCTCCCCGCTGCGGGAATGTGCAGTGGGATAAATCCCAGCCCTGACCCCGCTGCCAAGTGGGGCATGAGGCAGCTGGGGCTGGCTCGTCACAGCCCCGCGGGGAGCCCGAGCCCCGGGAGCAGCTGCTGGTGGCTTCCTTGAGGCCACCGCCGCCACCTGTGTCCCCCGGGGGGGCTCCTGCAGCCCCAGGCGCGGTCTTCAGCTGTGGGAACTGCCTCCCACCCCCCCAAAAATAAAACTTTCATGGCCCTTTAGGGTCCCTGGCTGGGTCCAGCTGCCACCCGCGGCTGCTGGGGGGGCAGAGGTGGTGCTGCCCCATCCCTTGGATAAAGAGGGGAGGCTTTTGTGGGGGATGAGGGGATGGGGTGGTGGGAAAGGCTGTGCTGGATTCCCAGGGACTCGCGGGCTTGGGACACGTGGCTGCTGCTCTCGCCCTGGTGTCCCCATCTGCTTGGGGACAGGTGGTGGCTGCGGTTTGGGGCTCCCCAGGCGTGGAATTTGGGGCGGGGGGATCCCTGCGCTGCCGCGTTTGTGGGTCGCGGGTCTCGGGGGGTGCTGGTGGCAGTGCTGTCACTGCACGGGGGGGTCCAGGGTGTCACACTGTCCCCACGCCTTTCATCCCCACATCCCCTCGTGCCCGTGGAGCAGCCCCTGAGCCGCTCCATCCTCCCGCCCTCAGAAATCCCTGGGATTTCTGCCGCGGCTTCCAGATCGAGCCGGCCGCCGCTGTCCCTTCCCCTGGGGCGTGCGCTCGCTCCGAGCCATCGATCGCCACCTCCGTGTCGCTGTCACGCTGCTGCCAGCCCCGAGTGGCCTCATCCAGGCCATCCCAGCCCTCCCCCCGCTTTTCCATCACCTCAATCCCACCCCAGCTCCCACCCTCCCTGCCCGAAAATCCTGGGAAGGGGCATCCCGGAGGTTTGGGAGGTCCAGGGCCACATCCAAAGGGGAGGTGGGGGGGAAATCCTGCGGGGAGCTCCTGTGGAGAGGCAGCGCCGAGGGCTGGGGGCTCCCGCTGTGCTAATGCGGGGGGTGGGCCGGCTCCTGGTGGGATGCGGGAGGAACGGGAAGATCCAAGAGCTTGAGAGAGCTCCTTTGGAGCCGGGACTTTAAAGGAACATCAAAGGCAGCGAAGCGAAAGACTCAGAGCGGGGAAAAGCGGAGGGGGACACTCAGGACACGCGTTTGTCTTTAAAACAAGTGTCTGGAGCGGCCTGATCCACACCGGGCTCGTTGCCGGCTCCCGCTCCGGCCTCTGGAGCGGGGCTCGGGGCTGCGGCTTCCCCGGAGCTCCGCGGCTCCTTGCGGGAAGCCATTTCCACCTCGGCGGCGCTCGCCCAGCCGGAATTAGAGGCAGGCCGCGGTATTTACTCCGTGCGGGAGAAGAGCAAAGAGCAGGCTCGGCTCCTGGCATCCCGCGGCTCCCGCTCCAGCCTCCCCCGCACCCTCCCGCCGGCCTCGGCTCCGCCGCGCTTCCAGAGGGACCCGCGCCCGCGGCCCCGCGGGTTATTCCCGGTGGGAAGGGGGGATTTGGGGTGGATAAAGAGGAGGGAACAGCTTCTGGGGGGCTGCTGCCACCTCCTCGCTGCGGTTTTTGGGGTCCTCGCTGGTTTTCCGGAGCTGCTCTCCGTTGTTATCCATCGATCCCGGGGGTTGTCGATATTTATGATGGTGGAAACGCGGGATGGTTTGGGGTGGAAAGGAGCTTGAAGGCCTCCTCATCCCAACCCCTGCCACGGGCGGGGACGGCACCCGCCCCATCGGGGTGCTGGGAATGGGAGTGGCACCCCCAGCGTAGGAATGGGGAAACTGAGGCACGGCGGGAATAGATGGAATTCGATTTTCCAGCGCACAACCTGGGGCAGTGTCTGGGCTGGAATCCCAGATTTGGGGCTCTTCCCCTCCGGCTCGTCCTGCTGAAGCTGCTTTGGGGATTTTTTGCGCTTCAAACCCACCCTCGGAGCCTTTTTATTCCCCCGGGGATGAGCCCCCAGGCGTTGCCTGGCTCCCTGTCCACAGCTGTGCCAGCAAATCCTGCCTCGGACTCCAGAGAGCCGAGCCTGTGCCACCTCGTGATGTCCCTGTCGCTATCCCGTGTCCCCCTGCCCCGCGTCCTCTCCTCGGTGCTCAACCCTTGATCTCCAGCCAGGGCTTTGCCTCTTGTCCCCTCTCTGCTGCTTCCTCACGCTTGGCCTTGCTCCCCATCCATCAGCGCCCTGAAGGATGCAGGAATTGGGTTATTTTTGGAAGATTCCGTCACCCGAGGCAGAGCAGGGACCGAGCGTGGCCGTGGCTCAGCCTCGGCCGGGAAAGGGGTGGGCGAGGCTGGAGGCACCAGGGATGGAAGCAGGAATGTCACCCCGACCCCAAAAAGCTCCTGCCGCGTATCCCACCCTAATCCCTGTTTTTGGGGCACCTCAGCCTCAGGGGAGCAGCTGGAGCAGGATCCCCGTTTGTCCAGGGGCTCGTGGCAGGGTGGATTCCAGGCTGGACATTCCCGCTGGAGACACAGGGAAAGGAAATCCAGCGATAAAAATCGGGATTTGCTGGGAGGTGAATAATTAATGGTGGGAGAGGGGTGGGATGAGGACGAGTGGGGCCAGCTGTACCCCCCAATCCCAAATCCTTCCCAGCCCCACCAGGATCTTCTCCTGCCCCTCCGCGAGCAGTGACGCTGCCCCACCCATTTTTTGGGGGCACAAAACGATCATTTTGGGGCACTAAACGCAGCGCCCTGAGCGTGCCTGGGCTTTGGGACATCCCTCGGACCTCCCTTCTCCCGGGAACATCCCGGCCCCATCCCGATCCCTCTGAGGGGCGGACAGGGAAGGTGTGGGGCGAGCAGCAGCATCAATATTCATGAGGCTGCAGAGGACCCAGGCTTTTAAATATTCATCAGGCACGCGGAGCCTCTCGGTGCCGGCAGGAACGGGGGGAAAAACGGGAAAAGGGGAGGAAAAATGGGAATAGGGGACGAGCAGCCCCCCACGTCCCCGTGTGCGGGGGCAGAGGGGTGGCTTCGGCTTGGGGACGCCCCATCCGAGCTTTGTCACCTGCAGAGGGTCGGGCAGGTGTTGGATATCGGGATCGGGGAGTGGGAATAACCCGAGGAGGGGAGTCCCGCTCACATCTGGAGCGGGGGGGACGGCCCCTTCCTTTAGTCAAGGGGTCCGGTTTGAAAAACTTAATCCGATCTGAACGCTAATCCTGTTAACATTGAGATCAGGATTAATTCTGGGTTAATCGGGATAATCCTGACAAAATGTTGAGCATTAGACGCTGGGTGAATTATTGCTGCCGGCAGCGGGAACGGTTTTAATTTGGTGGCGAGACGGGGGTGGAGGGGAGAGGGGAGGGGATGGGAAGGCGAGGTTGGAGAGGCCACAACCCCTTGGATGAGGGGAGACTCCTGGAAAAACCCTTTGGATGGTGCTTAGAGCAGCCTGGGCCTCTCATTTCTTCCACTTTTGCCCAAATTACCTCCGGGTTTTCCCTCCTTTTCTTCCGGCTGGGCGTCTCCCGGCTCCTCCATCTCCAGAGGCAGGAGTTGGGATGGTGGAATTCCTTCCCGCGTGGAATTCATCGCTCCTGGCTGGTGGAGCTGGGGGAAAACCCGGAGCAGAGGGGTTGGGTTTCACCAGGATCCAGCCGGGATCAGATGTCCGGGCTGGGATGTGGGAGCATTCTGGTACATTGGGACACCGGGAATGTCCGGCACTGGGATGCCCTGGGATGCAACTGGTTCGGAACCTGGAGGCTGATACCCAGGCTCGGGAGGCGATACCTGGGTACCAGGGATGCTGAATTCCAGCTGGGAATGCTGGGTTCTGGTCCAGGGTGCTGGTAACTGGTCAGGGATGTTCTATCGCAACTGGGAATGCTGGTTACTGGTCAGGGATGCTTTATTGCAACTGGGAATGCTGGGTTCTGGTCAGGGATGCTGGTTATTGTTCAGGGATGCTCTATTCCAGCTGGGAATGCTGGGTTCTGGTCAGGGGTTCTGCATCCCAGTTGGACATACTGGTTTAAGCTCAGGAGTGCTGGGTTCTGCTCAAGGATGCTGTATCCCAGTTGGGAATGCTGGTAACTGGTCAGGGATGCTCTATTCCAACTGGGAATGCTGGTTTCTGGTCCGGGATGCTGTATCCCAGTTGGACATACTGATTTAAGCTCAGGGATGCTGGGTCCTGCTGAAGGATGCTGTGTTCCAGTTGGGAATGCTGGATTCTGATTGGGAATGCTGGTAACTGGTCAGGGATGCTCTATTCCAACTGGGAATGCTGGTTTCTGGTCCGGGGTGCTGGTTGCTGGTCAGGGATGCTCTATTCCAACTGGGAATGCTGGTTTCTGGTCAGGGATGCTGGTTGCTGGTCAGGGATGCTCTATTCCAACTGGGAATGCTGGTTTTTGCTCAGGGATGCTGTATCCCAGTTGGACATGCTGGTTTAAGCTCAGGGATGCCGTATTCCAGCTGGGAACGCTGGTTCCTGCTCGGGAACGCTGGTTCCTGCTCAGGGGTGCTGCCCTGTGGCTGAGGACGCCACGCTCCACTCCGGGATCCTTTCCCGGGGGGAATCCGCGTCCCGCCGGGAGCGCGGGGGTGTCCGGAGGCGGCGGGAGGCTCCCGGTACCGGCGCCCCGCTCCCGTTACCGAGCGGCCCCGGCTCCCGCTGAGTCACCGCCGGGAGCATCAATAATTCAGGAAGAGTTGGGAATGAATGAAGGGAGGGATGAATGAACGGAGCCGCGCTGCCGCCGCTGCGGTGGCAGAGCGCGGGACTGGGGAGCTCAAACTGGTCAAACTGGGATCCGGTTTGCAAAGCTCCACCGTCCCACACACACCGGGCTCAGCACCCCCTCCCCAGGAGCCCCCCCAGCTATTCAGGGAACGAGGGGGTGGGATCTCATCCCAGAATTTGGGAGGGAGGGAAGGGCAGGGATCACCTGGCTGAGTCCTGGGCTGGGGGATCCCCAAAACGAACTGGTGGGAACCGGCTGG